>JASAOP010002598.1:0-31971 GCA_030849055.1 Crithidia thermophila | reverse complement strand
GGGGGGGGGGGGTGATGCGCCTGGCCTTTCTTGGAAAACGAGCCCACCCCCCCACGCCCTATCACCTAGGCCAGAGGGGAGAGGGCACTGCTCAAGCGGAGCACCATTAAAATCAGGGTTATTGAAACCAAGAGATTTTAGGAGGAGGAGGAGGAGAAAGTTGAACATCGCTTCTTCAATACTAAAATGCATTTTCTTCTTTTCTCTCTTCGGCAAATGGCGACGGCGCTGCGCGGATCGTGCCTACTCCGCAGTCTCTCCTCTTTTTTTTCTTTTTCGTTTGTTTTGAAATGTACAGGAAAGTAGTGGAGCGTCGGTGTCAAAAACATTGTCGTCAAAAATCAATCCTCATCACTCATCGTCGTTCTCGCTGTCCTCTTTCTCGTCCTCCTCGAGGTCAGAGTCCTGCGCAAAGCACTCGCCAGGCAGCAACGGGATCGGCATCGACGGGATCGGCATCGACTCGCTGGAGCCGGTGCTCTCGCACTGCTGCCACGTGTTGGCGTCGCGAATTGGCCACATCGACCAGAAGGACGTGCCATCGTAGAGGTGCTGCGGGTAGGTGTCCTCCTCGAGCTGAAACACCTCCGCCACAAGGTGCGGGTGACTTTGGCACCACACACGCATCGCGACGCCCAAGAGGGACGAGAGCACAACCTGTGGCTCACTCAGCTCGTACTCGGCGTCGGCGGAGCGCAGGTCGGAGCCGCTGTCCGGCGAGGCCGAGAAACCTGCTTCCGACGGGTACAGCAGCTGCACCGTGCAGTGCCGCTGGCGCCACTTGCGGCGGGCCGCACGGACAGCTGCCGCCTCCGTCTCAGAGCAGCCATCGGCAAGCGTGGGGTACGGCTGGCACGCGCACGCGACGGGGCACTGAACGAGGAAGACCCACTGGAACCACTCGCAGCCGACCACGAGACAGGTCGCGGTGTCGTCGTCCGCGTCAGGGTCCTGCGACGTCGTTGCCGACGGCGAACGCCGCGACGGCCCGGTGCACTGAATCACCAGCGAGAACGGTGGAATGCCGCCAACACTGCCGCTGCCGGTGGTGCTGCGGTGCACCGAGCGACGAGCAAGCGCAGACGGCGGCGCCATGACGCTATCGTCGTCGCCGATCCCCGCTGCCCCGCCAGCGGCAGCACCGTCGTCGTTCTCGTTTTCCGCCTCGGTGTGCAGCTGGCTGTACTGCATCTCGTACTTTTGGTAGCACGCATCCTCTGACAGCCGGCACACCTTCGCCATAATGCTGAGCCACGCCGCCTGATCTGGGTGGTGGGCCGAGCTGTCGGTGAGGGTCCTCTCCGGATGCGCGTCGGCAGCGCCAGAACGATTGAACCACTCCGTGATGGACGCCTGGACGAGCTGCTTGATGGAGTTGCTCTCGTTGTCCGACTGCCGGTACTGACGTGCGTTGTCGAGGATGAAGGTGATGGTGCTCTTCCACTCACGATTCAGCCGCGCCGTCGCCGGCGAGCCAGGCGTTGCTGCGTCGTTGTTCTCGAAGACCAAAGAGCCCCAGTCGCGCGGGCTGAGGTCGCTCGCCGTCACGGAGGAGTTGCCGCTGGGCATCTGCTGCAGCAACGAGCCCGAGTTCTTGCGCAGCTGCTCTGCCAGGGTGCCGTGATCCAGCTGGCCGTCCTTGGGCGTCTTGCCATCAGCCCGGGCCAGGCTGCTTTCCACTTCACACTCGAGGATGCGTTGATCTGTCAGGAGCAAGTTTAGCACCTGTAGCATCTCCGGCAGGCTGATCGTGGAGAAGCGCTTCCGTACCTCGTCGGTGACAAACTGCAACTTGACGTCATCAAGGGCCATAACGGGCGGGTTGGCGATGCGCGGCGACAGCGGCGGCAACGAAGGCGTTGCCGTAGGCATGGTGCTCTTGCAGGCGCGTTGCGCGGTGCGGTGCGTGTGCGGATGAAGTGGGGGCACGACAAGCGCAAGCTGGAGTCGCAAAACACGTACAAGGGGGAAAAAAAGTAACCAGAGAGCAGGCGGGAAAAAGAAAAGTAAGTACAACTAACACTGCGGCAAACTGAGGCGGTGTGCGTATTTGCGCGAGGTACACTAAATTGGGAGTTTGCTGTGCCGATGGAAAGGCCAACACCACGACGACAACAACGATGTAAGAGACAGCAACAAAAGAAAAAAAAAAGGAAATGTAAGTTAGTACGATGGAAAAGGAAAACAAGAAAAGAAAACAGTAGCCAACACAAGCAGATGAAGCAACCTGCGATTAAAAAAAAAAGTTAAAGGAGAGAAAGAACAGTATAGCGCAATGTCAACAACACAAGCGAGGATGACAACTGCGAACGAATGTTTGTGGGTGGGGTCTACTAAATCAGCGTTTTCAAACGGTTGGGAAAAGCTGGGGCGTTACTTCACGTTTTGTGAAGGACGGCAGAAAAAATAAGAGAAAGTCCTGAATACCAGAGTTTGTTTTGGAAACTTTGCGTCTTTTGTCCTGTGAAAACAGGATAATAGTACTTGAACAATTACCTAGACGGTGAAGGTTGATCTTGCTCGCAGCGTTCCAATTGTGCAAGCAGGACTGCTACTTCAAGAAGCAAACAACAGCAAAAAAAAAAAAAAAAAATAACGCAGAGAGAGAGAGGAATGTAGGAGGAGGAAGTGTTGAAGAAAGCCGCTGTTGTAGTGTCGGAACTGATAAGGTTCTCTTTTTCTTGGTTGTTTTGATTGTTACAACCATTTTTTTTTCTTTTGGCTACCTTACCTTCGCTGTTATTGAACTACGCGTTGAAAAAAATGCTCCGCTTAGTGGGAAGTAAAAGCGCTAGGTTTTTTTTTCCCTTCTTTTTTGCCATTGCAATTCGGTGAGCGTTGTGAGAAAAACACAGCCAATGAAAATGAGCAAACATCAGCACCATCAAGAAAAAAAAAATGTAAAGTGTCGGTTTCCATGGCTTTCCAAATTTCAAACAGTGGCTGCACCTTGCAGAGTTAGCGACTGTACAAAGCGCGCTCGATCTGCTCATCAAACTTGTCCGTGGGCAGCACGAGCTCGTAGCGAGCGAGCGACGCCTTCACGTCCCGCTCTTCTTCCGCCGCGCTGCGTGGGCGGCGGACGCCCTGACCAAAGGTGCGCTTGAAGTCCGCAAATTGCAACGACGCTGCTGCGGCGGAGTTGCCTCGCGGCGACGCAGGCACAGGCGCAGGCGTGCCCTCGACGGTGGTCGACGAGGCAGAGATGCCAGACGCTAACGGGCTCGCTGCGGTGGTCGTCACAACACCGCTGGCGCTCACAGCGCCGCTGCCTGCGAAGGCGGGAAAGGCAGACGGAGTTGGCTTGGCAAACGCATTCAAAGTGGGCGTGTCGTTACTGCTGCTTGTTGCTGGCGCGTTTGCCCACGCGCCAAATTGAGGGAAGGGGGCTGCAGGGCCAGCGGGATTGTCGTCTGCTCCGTCGCCTTCCGTCAGCGGGGACGGCGCAAAGGCAGCGACGGCTGCTTCGGATGATGACGTGAAAGAGGCATTTTTGACGTTGACGCCCGAGGCAGAGACATCCTCGTTGTCGTCGTTTCCATCCTCCTCCTCCTCGACCTCTTCTTCTTCCCACTCCTCATCCTCTTCGTCCCCGCTGCCGCGGCTGGCGTCGCCGTCGTGTGAGTGTGACGCAGCAGACTCTCCTGCACTCACCGCCTCGTGCGAATCCTCATCACCCTCCTCATCGTCTTCGTCGTAGTCTTCCTCCTCTTCTCCCTCCTCCTCCTCCTCATCCCAGTCCTCTTCGTCGAACTCATCCTCTTCGTCGGTATTGTCAGGATTCGACACTGGGTAGTTGTCGCTTCTATTTGTGGTCTTCATGTGTGACGCAGAACACGACTGGAATAATCCAATGCGTATCTGATTAGGCCTCTATGAGAAAGGCAAAGAAGAGTAAAAAAAAAAAAAAGAAGGGCAAGGCATTTGAAAAAAAAGGTACTGGTGTCTAAAGTGCGCAAGGACTAAAGCAATACCATCTGCAGCTCCGCTGCTTTTTTTTTTTTTAAACCCGAGAACGTGTCTGGAAGTCAACAAGAAGCTTCCGCTTTTGTTTTTTCTCTTTTGTTCCCTTACACAGGTGTTTACAGTAGCGAGAAAGAGAGAAAGAAAGAATGCGGCTCCACCAAGTCAAAAACCGCTTGGTAGCTGATCTTTGTAACATTTCGATTAGCTTTTTTTTTCCTTTCCCGCCTGCGAGTCGCTTGGCAAATACCTTGATTCCCATTCAGCCGTTGCTCAGCTGCTTTCCTTTCACCTTTTTTCGTTGGGAGCAAAGAAGCACAAAAAATGACACACCAAGGGTGCAACAACAGCAAACAACAAACAACAAACAAACAAACAAACAGACAAAAAAGCAAGCAAGTACAAGAGTCGATATCAGAGAATACAAAAAAGAGACAAAAAACAAACATGAGCGGAGTTTTGACAACTGCCACAGTAGAAGCAGACAACTTGAGCAGCGACCTGCTCAAAAGCACACAAAGTGAAACGGATACAACCTTCCTCTACCACACTCTGGCAAAGCAGAAGAGAGAAATACGACGCCAGCACACCGCACGCACTGACGGCGGCAACAGTGAAATAAAAAAAAAAAAGAAGCAGTTCACCAAAAAAAAAAAAAATTGATGGAGAAAAAAAACCAGTAAGTATGTTTATAAGTATAGAGCTGATCTTCATCATCTCAGACGCAAAAGCCATGTATAGTTGCCTCGCGACGCGTGCTTCACCTTTCTTCTTATTTTTCACGCAGTTCTCAGCGGAGTAGCAACGGCAGCACTACGCTTCTCTTCCTATCTCCTACATCACAGAGCAGCAGCCAGAGTTTGTTTGCTTTGCTTGTGTGTAGAAGGTCTTGCTGGCCATGCCTAGGTCCTCGCTCTGCGCTACCAGATCGTCGATCTTCTGCCCGCGCTCGATGATCTGGTCGATGGCGTTGTACATGATTACCTTGGTGTCCTCGATGTCACGCTTGATGCGCAGGATCTTATCGACCTCCTCCGGCTTCTGATACTTCTCCAGCGTCTCCGTGAGGCGTGGCCACGGCAGAAACTCGTCGGCCCTGCCGTCGATGTTGTCGTACTTGCCGCGGAAGGTCTGCTGGAACTGCGGCACCAGTTCCGTGAGAAGCGTGAAGGCGACGCGGGCGTTGTACTCGATGTCGCTCACGGCGATGGCGACGAGGCCGTCCAACGTGGAGTAGGCGTACACGACGTTGCCGTTCTCCGTGATCTGCGTCTTGGCTCCCAGTGCGACGCGCTTGGCCACGGTGCGGGAGAGAAAGACGATAAACTCGCGGGCGGAGCTGCGCTGGAAGAAGCCGAAGGAGCTGACGTCGATGGCACTGGAGCAAATGACAGGGTCCTTCTCCACCCCCTGAGGGTACGGCTTAAGAATCAAAAGACCGTAAAGCTTCATCGTGGAATGGAGAGCTAATATCGATTGCGCCTCGTTACCTTCTCCGTGTCAATGTGCGTGTGTGTATGTGTGCGTGAGTGAGAAGGAGTTGCAGTTTTTATTGCCAAGAAGAGGAAGACTGATGTAATTGGAGAGACTGAAGAGAGAAGGAGGGAGAGAATGTGGAAACAGATGGTTGAGCTGCGGAGATAGAGAATTTCTGCACTCAACAAAAAGGACCCAGTTCAATCATTTTGCATAAATTCGAATCCGCATCGCATCCCAAGCAATGTTAATCGGTCCTCACACACACGCACAGCAACCTCTGCAGAAAGAACTGTGAAAGACATCTTCGTCGCACAAATGAAAAAGGAGAGCATAGCAGAAAGATGAAGCTGGATGAGCCATGGGGCAACAAACTTTTGCGTCAGCTGGCAACATACTCTCGTTACGTTTTTTGGTGCCAATTTTAAAACCAGCGATCGAGTTTTTGAATGTGTATAGAGAGAGAGAGAGAGAGAGCAAAACAACCCAAACATAGAGACCAGTGCAAAAAAAAAAAAAAAGTGTCATCCACAGCAACAACTATAAAGAAGAGCTTCTTTCTGCACTGCAAGACTGTTGAAGCACGTTTACCACGTACAAAAAGCCGACCAAAAAAGAAGAAAAAAAAAGCGAACGAAAAACAAAAACAATAATGAAACAAAATTCCTAAGCCAATGAAAAAGGTGGGACGTGCAATCTAAAAAAAATTGTGCTTTGCCGGGATGTGGGTCAACGCAAAGTAGCATTTGCAGCTACAATATCAGATCAAAGTGAAGTGGATCTTTCAAGCATCACACGCCAAATTGAGCGTTGCGAGAAAGAAAAAAAGTTTCGACTAATGAAAAAAAAATTATTGCTGCGGTATCAAATTTACTCACAAACAAATTGCCGCCGCGGACTAAAAACGTTGTGAACATATCGACAAGATTTACACCAACAGAAGCAATAGGATCATAATAGCACTGAAGCAAGCAAAAACGACGACGACAAGAACAACAAGAACAACAACAACAACAACAAAAAATGACGCATGCTCAAGATTTAAAGCGGATAGAAAGAAAATGCAAAACAAAACGCTTCGCAACTCTCGCTTCGCGAAAAGAAGGCGCTTCTTGCATTCCATTCACTCTTCTCTTCGGATGCTCCTACTGCATCGGGTAGGGTGATCGCGCACTGGCAACACCGCCAGCAGGATGATACCGGTTTGGCGGTGCCGGCGCGTACCCGCAGTGCTTCGCCCGCGCCTGCTCCATGCTCAGCAGCTCCACCTGCTTCTTCAGAATGTCCAGCTCACTCGGCACCCCGTACGTCGAAGACGGGGAGGCACCGGAGGAGGAGTAGTAGGCGCCCGCTGCGTCCCCGGTGCGTTGCACCACGTCGTCCCCGAGCCACTGGGCCATGGCGGGAGACGGCAGCGGCCCCGTCCCTGCCGACGTCGGCGACACCATGCGCGCCACCTGCTGCGAAACCATGCGGAGCTGGCGCTGCTGCTCGCACTCGAGCTGCTCGATCTGCGCGCACAAAAAGCCGCGGTAGAGATGCGCCTCCTCCAGCGCCTCTCGCGCGGCGGCGGCGGCGCGGTCCGCCATGCGGTCTGTCCTGTTCAGCACCGCCATGCGCGTGCGGTACTCGCACTCGCGGGTCAGCGTGCGCACCTCGTGCTGCAGCCGCTCCAGCCGCAGCTCCTCGCGCAGCCGCAGCAGCTCGAAGTCCTGCCGGATGCGCGCCTGCTCGTCCGCCTCCACTTTCCACAGCGACGAGAAGTTGGCGTGCGCGGAGGCGGCGGGTGGGAGCGGCGGCCCGGCGTAGGCGTGCGGCTCCGCGGTCGACGTCGAGTCACGCGTGGGCCGTGCCGGGCCCGATGAGAGAGGGCCCCCAGCGATGCTGCTGTTGGGCAGCGCCGCCCCGTCGTAGGAGAAGTGCGACGGCGACGGCGGCTGCACCTCCTGCTGCGCAATGCTGACCCGCTTGGCGCCACCGTTGCTGTACGCATAGAGCTCGTCCGCCGAGGCAGACGTGGTCGCCGCACCACCAGCAGCAGCAGCGGCGGCGGCGTCGCGCGACGCCCGCGACAGACCAGCTGTGCTCACGTTGCTGCGCCGCACGCTGCTGGTGCGGGAGGTCGACACGCCGTGCCCGGGGCGGTGGCGGGAGCCGGTGCTGCGGTCGCCACCGGAGCGGCGAAGCGACTGCCCGGCGGCGTCGAAGAGGCTGCCCAGCGAGCCCTTGCGCTGCAGCGGGAGCTGGTTGGTCGAGCCGCTGACGCTGCCGGACTCGACGACGTCCTCGACGACGGAGTCGCTGTCGTCGCCGAACTCGCGCGAGGTGCAGCTCTCAGCGTCGAAACCGTCGTCGTCGACGTTGCCGCGAAGGTGATGGGTGGAGGAATGGGCCGACTGCGCGGCGCTGGAGCGGGCGCGGCTGCCGATGTGGTAGAAGAGGTAGCTGATCGGGTCCGCCGGCTTCTTGGCGAAGAGCACCGGCAGCAGGTTCACCGCCACCACGTAGCCCGGCGAGGAGGTCGGGATGTCCTTGAGGAGCGCCAGCTGCGCCGGGTCCTCGGGGCGGACGACGGGGTAGCCCTCCGCGTTGACAGTGAGGTTGTGCGCCGCCTCCTCGCCGAAGCTGCGGGCCTCCAGGCGGGCCCACAAAAAGTCCTCCGGGTCGTCGGGCTGGGTGCTGATGAGCTGCTCGGCGACACGCAGCAGCACGGCGTGGCCGACCTCCGTCGAGAGCGCGTTGTTCGCCAACCGCTCCACCACCGTCTCCCCAAAGGGCTGGAAGATGGCGGTCGTCTCCACCGCCGACGTCGGCTCCTGCGAGTACGACGCCGGAACGCTCTCCTGCGCCGCTGCCGACGCCGTTGCGCGTCCGCTGTTGCTGCGCTCCTTGTCAGCGTCGAACACGTTGAGCGGGGCGCGGCTGATCGCGCTGGCCGACAGCAGTCGCGCGTTGAGGTGGTCGACGATGTACTGCTCCGGGTCTTTGGGGCGGTGCTCGAGGATGAGGGCGGAGAGTTGCAGCAGCAGCGTGCGGAAGCGCTCGCTGGCGTCCGGCGCGGCGGAGCTCGGCGTCGCACTGTCCGCGAGGGAGCCGCTGTTGCCTGCCATGGTGGACGACCCCGCAGGGGAGCCGCTCGTCGCGGTCGAGAGGAAGGGGACGCAGAGGCTGTTCTGGCTAGCGCCGTTGTTCAGCCCGGCACCGACGTCGGCCAGAAAGTTGGCCACCTCGCCGGCGGACTCCTCCGTGGCGGGGGCGGGGTGGGCGTCGCTGAGAGCCACCGCGGCCAGCGTGGTGACGCTGCCGTCGTGCTCGATGACCTCCGGGTTGGGGTTCAGCTGCACGTGGACGTCGCTGTGCCCGCTCACCGCCTCCGACGACCGCCGCATTGACGACGCAAAGACCGGCGGCGACTTGGAGGTCGGCGACGTCTTCAGGGCGGAGCGGCCGCTGGTGTTGCCGCCGAGGGGCGTCTCCGAGGCCGACGGCGTCGTTGTTACGGCGTCATCGAAGCGGAGTTTTTTGACTCCGGCATGCGACGCGGGCACTGCGGCGGCGGCGTCGCTGTGTGACATCGATGAAGGCGTGTGAGTGTGCGAGGAAGTTTTTTTATTTATTTGCAAGTGACTGAGCGTGCGTGCTTGCGATGCACAACGTTGTATCAAGGTAACGAGTCGAGCAGCTTCTTTGTGTCCTTTCAGGCACTCACCAAATTCGCCCGTACAAGGTATAAATAAAAGCGAGAGGGACGGAGAAAAATGAAGAAAGCGAGCGAATGGATGTGGTTTCCAGGCAGGTAAAGGACGGCGTTAGTAGCAATGGTGCAAGAGGAGTGTATAGTTTTTTTTTTTTTTTGAGTGTTCACCACCAACGGATGTGGATGAACAAGAAGAATTGAAGGAAGAAAAAAAAAAGAGAGAGTAAAAATGAAAAATTTACTTCCTGGTGCTAGCAAAGACAGCACACGTGAAAAGAGGAGACGGTGAAAACAACACACACACAAAAAAAAAAGAAGGAAAAAAGTCGGTGGAGGTGAAGAGCAAGAGAAGAGAGCAGAGGGATCACTGAGAAACTACGGAGCGTTGCACTACGTTGAAAATCGAGGCGTGTAAAATGCTAAGCAAGAGGGAGATATTACCTTCACGTGAGAAATAAGCAACCTTAATGAGATTCTTTATCTTCAACTGTAATTGCTATAATTGTTTTTTTTTTTTGAGATACATTTCTTGGTAACAAGCAAATCGATGCGTCTGGTGAAGCGCACAAACAACACAGAAAACAGCAATGGACTTCTACAAAAAAATAATAATAATAACAACAACAACAACCACTTAAAACGGGCAAAACTACACTCTTCACAGCTGGCGTTCAGTTCTCGTGATCCACTGTGGAGTTTCGGTCATCAAAGTTAAAGCGGCTGCCCGCGCCAGGCGGCGCACTGGAGACACTCCGCCGCGCCCTCACCGCGTCCACGTCGGCGTCGGGGGTTGTAAAAAGGATGTTTCCTCGTCCGCGCAGCACCATCGTCACGTCATCCGATGGGACACCAGAGGCTGAAACGACCGCCGCCACCAATGGAGCACTCGGCGCAGCCTCCGCGACATCTCTGTTGTGGCCGTTCGGCAGAGGGCTCGTCACGTGCAGCATCGATTGTGGGTAGGCCGCGGAGACGCCGGCGAGGATGGAGGTGGTGAGAATTGACTGCAAGGGCACCGGCATCCCGCTGGGCGAGTGCGGGGACGCTCCAGCGTCGGCTGCAGCGGACAACGACGGCCGCGGCGCTGAGGGCAATGGTGGGGCGCTCTGCCCGCCGGCCTCGCCAATGCGCACCAGAACGGACGGCAACGGTGGCAAACGCGCCACGGTCGGCGTGTAGCCGCTGAGGGAGCCAAGAAAGGGGGCACTGCTTCGCTGCTGGGCTCCGCCGTGCGCCGCGTCGCGGGTGCCAGCAGGTGCGGAGTCCACGCCGACGGGGATGACGTACTCTGGCGTCACGGAGAGCGCCTTTGCCGTGTCCACCGAAGCTGGCGGCGGCGTGGCGGTGGCGACGCTCTCCGTGCCGCTCGGGCTCGTCGTCCGCGCGCCGTCCGACGCCGCGAGCCCCGGCGGGGGCGTGACCCGCTCCGCGTGTGGCCGCGGCCGCCCTGGAACCTGCGGGAGGCGGGCGGGTGGCTGCAGCTGCAATGGACTACTCACGTGCGACACATGCTGACTACTGCTGCCGAGGCGGTCCGCGCGGAGGGGGCACGGCGACGTCAGCACCGGCAAAGGCGACACCAACCCGCCACGTGCGCCGCTGCCGGCCTCAGCACGGCGCGTCAGCCGCGCCATCGTGTGTGGCGCAATACACCAGCTGTCCACGTAGCGCTGGCGGTCCGCGTCCTGGCTGTACTGCGGGTCTGTGGTGCGCGCCACGCCCTTTCCACCACACTGCGGGGCAAACAGCGTTGCCAGCGTCACAGATGCGGTGTCGGCGTCTGCAGAGGTACCGGAAAGAGCGTCATAGCTGGGCAGCAGAAACAGCTGTCGAGCGATCTTGACAGATCGAGTGCTGCTGCTGCCGCTGCTGCCTCGTTTGCGTACCACATTGCCCGATGCTGACGTAGTCGGCGCAGTGTTGGTGGTGCCTTGTAGCACTTCGACGGTCTCTGCGGCAGTGCGCGTGACGCCGGCCTTGTCGAGAGTGGCTCCGAGCGTCGTGCGCAGCAGCCCCGCTACCCAGACCACCGCCACCGTGGACGCCGACGGCGCGGCTCCGCTGCGGAGGGCACGCATAGTTGCCGCGGAGATGTCGAGCGACGATGTTGCGCTGCGCCGCAAAACGGCGCTCACGGCCTTGCGCTCCCGCAACACCGGGAGACCGTATCGCACAACAACGAACACGAGCATCAGCAGTAGCACTGCCGGCACGACCGTCGCGAACGTTATCAGAGAGCCTTTTGCCACGGTGCCGCTGGTCACTGTGTCCACCGCAGACAGCGTGCTCTGCAGTTGGTAGCGCTCACTCGGCAAAAGTGGCGGGATCACCATGAGGACGTTAAACAGCACCCCGGCGATGGTGACAGTGAAGCAGCACGTGCTGGCCGCCGTCACCGCAACGTTGCTGTTTGTCACAGCGTCGCTGTTGTCATCAGAGTAGCTGTACAGAGGAGAAAACAGGCTCGCGAACTCAGCGACGTGCTCCATCGCAGTCGTCACGTTGTAGTCAAAGCTGTCGATAGCTTCGACTTTGACGTTCAGCGTCATGCCCTCGCCAGCGTTGTCATCCGGCGTCATCGAGGCCACGACAATGTGCACGTGCTCCGCAAAATACGTGCTGTTCACCGTCGGGTACTGCTCCAGCGACAGCAGCTCCTGCACCGTCAAGTCCGTGCCGTCGCGCAACAGCTGCTGCATTACCACTGTGGGGTCCTCTGTGGTATGCAGCACCAGCGTTGCGTAGACCAGTTGGTGGATGCTTAGCCGCGCATTACAGAGGGGCTGTATGACGAGCGTGCTGGAGAACGCGCCAGTGTTGCTGCTCTGGCGCGTCAGCTTCGTCCACAACGCGCTTGCGTCCGACAAGGCAGAGGGCAACGAGTTGTCAACCCCAAGCAGGCTCGATAGCTGCACGGACTGAAACGCACTCGTCATTTGGCTCACGCGGAGCGTGTGGATACTCATGGGCGACGCGTCTTTGTCCAGCGTGACGCTGTTCAGCAGCAACCGCGTCGACGCCCCCCACACCTGCACCGTGATGCTCTCGTCCAGCAACGGCAGCATCATCACCACGGTCAGATTTCCTTCACTCGGCGTGGCCGCGCAGGCGGCGATGTGCAGCTCAAACGAATCTGGGTACGACAGCTGCTCGTATTGGATGACGGTGGTGCTCTGCGGCACCAGGAACGCCTGCTGCAGCGCGGACGACCTGAAGATGGCGTCGCTGACGGTGGATGCGGGTAGCCCGGCCTCATCTCGCGTTGGTGGCTGCAGCAGACTAGCCGTGGCAGTGGTCCCAAGAATTGTGTTGGTGAACGACGTCTCCGTCTCCTCCACCGGAATCGCCGACAAGGCGGTCGCAGTTGTTGACGTAAAGAGGATGGGGACGGCTGCACCGCGGCTCACCCGGTCATCGTTGCTGTGCAGTCGCAACTGGTAGAAGCCCGCGTCGTAGGGACACTCTAAGAGCTGCTCCTCTGTGGCGAGGGCAACGGCGCACATCGACAAGAGCAGCCGGGACGCGAGCGATTGCTGCGATGCTCCGCGCGGCACGAACGAGCGCGGTTTTTCAGGCACGTTGTAGAGCGAGCCGTCGCTGCTGTACACCACCGTCAGAACGTAAGGGCTCTCGTAGGCGTCCTGCAGCTTCGTCACCACCGCGCTGCCGGACGTTGCGCTGATGCCGCTCGCCGCGCAGTAGTCGCGGATGCGCGAGGCAAGGCGCGACAGCGTGGTGGCTGCCGGGGTTGCGGTAGACGCTGAGGTGGGCCGCAAGCGCAGCACCGACGCGGCCGTGCCGGCAAGCGGAAGGTAGCAGTTGACAGACGCGTTGTCGCTGTTGTTTGGCGCTCCCATGTTGTCGGTAGGGCCCTCCGCAATGGACACGCCATCCGACTCTTCGAAACTCTGAGGTGGACTCTGCCGCACCCATGAGTCCAACCCCAGCGCGGATGAAGGGGCGTACAGGATCAGCTTCGTGGAGATGGCGTACAGCGACGCGCTGCTGCGCAGGCTCTCGCCGGTGGTACCCATGATGGCGGCACTGCGCAGACTCGATCCTGTCGTGGCCGTCGCTGTTCGATTGCACCTGTTGCTCTCACACACGTTCAGCTCGCCGACAGCGCCAAAGCACACGTTGTTCAGCTCAAGCCGACCTTGCGTAGTCGACTCGAGGACGTCGCCGGCGGGTGCTGTGAAGACGGTGCTGCGATTGTAGGAAAGCGGGACGTACGCGTACGATGGCATTGCCAGCACGGCGGCGTAATGATAAGTGCCGTCGATGAAGGTCAGCTCACCGCACCCGTTTGTCTGCCACGCCGGCTCTTTAAAGGGGCTCACCTGGCAGACCTTCCAAAAGTCGACGGGATCGTCAATAAAGGACGAGGCGTTGTACATATCTGCACGACAGCTGCAGCGGGGAAAGGTGGCGATGTAGGAGTCGACCACCCGACTAAAGCCCGACGCCTCGTCAGGGTCGACGGCGAGGGCGACGCCGATGGGATTGGCAAAGATGTCGCTCTGCGCGATGGTCACGTTCTGGTGGCTGCTGCTGTAGATGCCGATAAAGCGGCTGTTGTACACACGCCACTGCGTGAAGTCCGTCACGCTCTCGTTGTCAATGTCAAAGATCCAGTACAAGTTGACGGCGAAGCTTTGCGAGGGGGTGAACAAGTCCACATTGCCTCCGCCGGCGGGGAGGACGCCAACGGCACTGCGTTTGGTGATGTCAGCTTCCGCGCTCACGACGCCCACCCAATCCCAAGCGAAAAACGCCTCGAAGGTATGCGCACTGCTCGAAACGGTGAGCTTGAAGAGGAAGACGCCGACAGAGTTGCTGTGCGCCGCGTTGTTCGCGATAAATCGAGGGCCGCCGGTGCCAGACCACGGCAGACAGAATCCTTCGCTCTCCGAACCACCCACAACGACGTTCTTCACAAACCCGCCAGCGGCCGCGACTACCGGTGCTGTTGATGCTGTGGACGAATACGGGTTTTGCTTCATGCTTTGCGTCGGGAGGTATATGTGAGAGTAGTTAACAAGGACACTGCAGAGGGACTCCACCTGCACGTCCTGCTTCCTCAAGGCCAGCTCCGACGTGTTAAACTTCGTCGACAGGCCCGAAGTGTCCACCACGACGCCGTCGTCTCCGCTTGAGACGTTGGCGATGTGGTGTCGGAAGTACCGCGTTCCCGCCACCACCACTCCCTCTAAAAATACACCCGTGCCGCCGCCGTCGAGGCGCACACCGCCGCCCTCGCTGTACCACACCGCCGAGTCCATCATGAAAAGGCGCGTGTTGCGTCGGTCGGCGTAGACAGCGGTGCCGTGGCTGTCTTCCACCACGGAGCCCATCAGCACGGCGTGTCCAACCCGTTTCGTGGCGTTCGCATTGACGACCGCCGAGAAGGCGTTGCCGGTGGACACGTTGACGTACACGGCTGGCAAAAATGTAAGCGGCTCGACACCCTGGACGGGGGAGGCCGCCCCGCGCATCTGCCCTCCCTTGCCAAAGTGCCGCACGCTAATGCCGATACCGCGAAAGCGCGGCCCGTTAAAGAGCCGCTCGGGGTGCAGCTGACGCCGGATGAGCACCACACAACCACGCCCCGCCTCGCCACGCTCAATGGCGCAGTCGAGCTGCACCGTCTTGGTGAGCCGCACCGCCTCCGTGCCGACACCGTAGCCCTCCAGTCGGCTCGTCGGATCGCGAGCGTGAACGTGGCCGTGCGGGAGCGACCACGTCGTCGTCACGGCGTCAGTGTCGACGGCTTTCGTGGTCACGGAAAGTGTTTTCGTGCTGGTGCCCGGGAACAGACGCCAACCGACGCGGGTGGCGTTGATGTCGCGGCGCACCGTTGACTCCTCCGCGCCGTAGATGGACGCGACGCCGCTGGTCAGGCCGATCCGCTCCCCTTGCCGCCACCCCACGACAACGTCTTTAGAATTTTCCATCGCCGCCGCTTCGGTTGTCCACTGCATCCACGCTGGCAGGTAATCCTGCACCGCCAGCAGGCACTGCTGCGCGGCTGCGTCCAATGTCTTGGCAACAGAGCGCACGATTTGACTCGCCTGCACAGCCGCTGCATCGCCGCTCACGACGCTTTTCGCAACCGCCCAGCGTGCCTGAAGCGTACACCACTCCCTCAGGTTCACCAGCTTTGCCGCACTGACGAGGGCGGGCAGTTGGGTAGAGCTGCGGTTGACCATCCCGCTGCTCTTCCACACCGTCGGCGCGCTCGTCGCACCCTTCAGCTCTACCTCACCCGCGGCGTACAGTGCGCCAGGGTAGACGAGCGTGTCCGCGTCCAAGCGATAGGGTCTGTCGAGGCCCCGCTCCCAGCCCAGGACAATGCGCACCGGCGTCGCAGCCGGGTCCTCCACAGTCACCCGCAATTTGCCCAGCACGATGAGCGTTGTGACGTGTAGGTCCATCACCGAGCTCGTTGTCGCGGCGCTCGTCGTGATGGAGAGCTCGCCGACGACGACCAGCACCCCTCTCACTTGCACCGCTTCCGTCATGGTGAGGTTGACGCGCGCGCCGAGGGGAATGATGTAGGCGTCGCGGTACCACGCCGGTGCCGCTGACGCCGATGGATCTGCCGTGTCGCTCAGGTCCGCGTTCCACGGCGCCACGCCGTCCAGCCACGCCGCGGCGGAGTACCACGAGACGAAGGGTGCTGTGTCGGCAAGGTAGGTGGCAGACGTCGGCACGGACGCGTTGTGCGTTACCCAGTGGCGCAGGTACGGAAACTGCGGACCAATGCACCCGATACCCTTCACGTTGTCGTCGCTGCCGCAAGTCGTGATGCGCACCTCCGCCCACAGTGACGCCGACGTGTTCCACGGCCCCTTTGACGAGGTCGTCGCAGTATTGCTGCCCACTGCAGTCGCGCTGCCGCTGCTGAGACACGCCGGGTTCTGGGCCAAATTCAGCATCACGGTTGAGCTGCTAGCCGAGTAGGACGAGATGAGCGACAGCGTCGTGAGGGCTTGCGGCGCCTGCGTGGCGTTGTGCAGCGCAGCACTGCCGGCGTCGCTGACGTCGTCGTTTGTCCACGTGATGCTCGCCAGCAGTGGGGACTGCGTGCACGGTGACTGCACAGTTTTGACGCGCTCGAAGTACGACGCCGACGGCGCCACACGCGCCCGCGTCATCATCGCGGAAGTCGGCCACGGCAGCGACGGGTCAACGTTTATCGAGAGCTCAGAAGGGTAGCACACCGCCCCGGTCGCGGTGCAAAACGCAAACGTGAGGTTCGTCGTCGACGCCAGCGTGTAGAAGCCGGCGCGGCCCCACGTCGTCTCCGTTGTTTCCACGGCAGCGTTCCACACCGCGTAGGCGCTGGCGGGGGTGATGATGACGTTGCTGTCGGCCGTCACGTCGTCGTCCTCCGTGAGAACGTAGAAAGAGACGGCGCTCGACGCCGCAGCTCCCCCGCCGCGGGTGTAGAGGTGCATTCTAGCGCTGAGCAAGAAGGACGCGCTGTCGCCCTCGCGCAGTTCAGCTGTCACGCTGCTGCATCGGTTCGTTGCCGCCGCACTCTCACCACCACGCCCATCCTCCGTCGTCTCGCCAGCGGTCACACGCACAAACATCAGAGACAGCTGCTTGGACGGGGCGGCGCAGACGACCAAGTTGGATTCTTTCCACGCGTTGGCCACTGCATTCAAGGCATTCTTGAAGGAGCGATTCTGCACGGCTGGGGCGACGCTGCTCGCCGTCAACTTCACCACCGTCCGGCCGCCCACGCCGCGCACCTCCTCCTCCACGCCGCGGATCCACGCCAGCGGCATTTGCGGCGAATTTGCTGCGGCGATGACGCCCATGAGCATCGGCGCCTCATCGTCATCGAGAGACACGCTGCCCGGCTGCTCGTCGTCGCCGTCGCGCTCGATGACCTCGCCGTCGTTGCCGCTGCCATCGCTGCTCCCTTCGGCTTCGGCGGTGCTGTCGACCGTAGGGATGTACAGGCGGCAAAAGGAGGGGAGCCGGCTGTAGTTGACACCGCCGTAGAAGAGAAAGGAACTCACGTTTGACTGCGTCAACTGCCCGTCCACGTCCACCACGGCGACCTCGCCAGCCAGCACGAGTTGCAGCGGAGCTGTGCCGATCGAGGTGAGGTTGAAGACGCGAACAGTCAGGTGCGCGCTGCGCAGTGCACCAAAGCTCCCGCTTGGATACGTCGTTGCTGCCGACGACGGAACGCTGAGGGTGGCGAGGCGGAGCCCGCGCCCGCTGGTGAAGTTGTCGAGCGCGAGAGAGTAGAGGGAAAGGTGGCCGCCGTGCTGGGCCTGAAGACCAAGACGGCTCAGCGTGCTGCAGTACTGCGCGCTGGCGTAAAAGGAGCTGTTATCGTCGCTGTTGCTGCCACTGTCGCTGGCGCTGGTGCTCTCATCGCTATCAGAGCCGTCGCCAAGGCCGGACGCGTTGTAGATCCACGCGTACTTGCCTCTCGAGCACGTCCCATCGGGCAACGCCACGGAAAGAAAGGAGTGGCGCACAACGGTGGTGTTGGTGGTGTAGTCGCTAAAGAGCGACGCCGCGGCGCAGTCCATGATGACGGTGTCCAGCAGCACATACCCGCTCGATGGCGGAAGGTACACTCCGTAGAGCCCGCAAGAAAAGATGACTTGGTTCTGCAAGGTGCCGGCGAAGAGCATTGGGGTCGCCTCCTCGCCAGCGGCCAGCATCTGCGCCGCGCTCACGTTGGCAGGGTCGTTCGCAGCGGCGCTGTTCTGCGACAGCGCGCAGCGGTCGCCGACGTTGAAGTGCAGCGGATACACGAGGAGCCCGTGGCCGCCCGTGTGGTGGATACGGTTGTCCTCGACGCCTGTGAGGCCGGTCTGCGCCGGGCACGTGCGCGCCGTCGCGGAAACGAAGAGGAAGCGCAGGGCAAACCACACACCGTGGCTGTCGCTCACGCACACCTCCGACGAGCGCAGCGTCACGTCGGCAGATGAGATGAAGAGGCCGGCAGCAACGGTGTCGGTGCCGCCGCTGTCCCCGTACATGCCGAAAATGGAGCTGTTTTGCAGGGTGAGGCTTTCATCGCTCGCCCCGATCGCCGCGATGCCGAAGCCGTCGGCGTACAGCACGGTGACGCGGTTCAGCACCACGTGCCGCGTCTCCTGCACCACCACGCCTCGGTAGTAGGCGTTGTGCACGACGACGTCGTCCAGCACCATCCAGTCCGCCGGGTAGCTGATCCCGCGCAGCCACACGCTATAGCTCACCTTGGAGCCGCGCTTGCCGGTGCGGTAGAGCTCCACGTGGGAAAGTTGCGACGTCGTTGTCGCGTCGAGCCACAGCGCCGCACCCACGGCGGAGATGGCGCTCGTGTCGTCGCCGCGGATGCAGATGGTGCGGGTGAGGTACACCACCTCCGTGCCCGCGGCAGCCGCGTAGGCCGCGTCGTCCCAGCCGCTTGCCCAGCCTGATGTGCTGCCCTTCACGCGGCCACGCGCGCTGCCGAGAGCGTCGAGCCCGACGTGCTGGAAGAGCAGCGGGGCCGCACTGGAGAAGTGCAGCACCGTGTGTGAGGCGTTGGTCACGCGCTTCGCAATGACCCGCTCTTCGATGTGGTGGGGGTTGCGGTCGCTTTTTGTGACAAGCGCGACGGTGTCGCCGACCACCCACGGCACCCACCGATCCACCGTGATCACGGCATCGCCGGCGTGTGCGGTGACGGCGAGGAGCGCCGTCGGGACGGTGGGCGGCGTCCCATGCAGCTGCAGCGTGCCGCCAAGCACCTCGAGCACCTTGTCCAGGTAGGGCTCCGTCTGCTGCGAGATGGAGGCGATGTCGTCGATGTAGTACAGCGGCGAGTCCTGGAACATGTTCGTGGCGAGCGTGATGGTGAATTTGTGTCGGTGCGGGTTGGACGCGCTGCCCGCGATGAGGGCGCCGGTTTCCGAGATGGCGAGGAGGCCGAGACGAAGATCGATGTCGACCGTGTCGGAGACGATGAGGACGCCGTACAGCAGCATGCCCGTCAACGCCGGAGGGGTGATGTCGAGCAGGATCGTGTTGCCGCGCGGGATGACGACAATTTGCCCCTCGCGCGGAAGTCCCTCACCGCGCCACGCGAGGTACGACGACCACGTGACGGCCGCGTAGAACGGCTGCGCGCTGAGCAGCATCGCCGCGCCGCGCCCGCTCTCGTCCGTCCACAGAACTTGCCAGTCTGCCTCGCGCGAGACACGGCCCTGCATGGTGCAGACCAGCTCGCCGTCGCTGACCGCGACAGGGGTGCAGAGGGCCTTGTCGAGCAGGATGGAGGACACCGCGCTCACGTTGCGGCCGAAGCCGGAGCCGTAGAGGGTGATGCGCGCACCCACGTCGTTGGCGAGCGCGTAGGCAGGGTCGTAGCGCGTCACGACGGGCGTCAGCGCCGACACAAAGTTGAACACCGGGCACGAATCGCCGGTGCGGTTCGTGCACGAGTTCATGTACGGCTGATCCACGCGGTGGGCAGCGCGGATGTTGACGGGGCACCGCCCGCCGCTGGCGTCGAGCCCGACCTGGTAGCCGTTCACAATCACGCCCTGCAACTCGAGCACGTTGACGGGCAGTCCTTCACAGGTGATAAGCACGTAGGCGGCGGTGGGAAGGGTGCCGAGGCCGTTGAAGTTGAGCGAGTTCGCACCGACCTGCAGCGCGGGCCAGGTGTAGTCGGCGCTCTCACCGCTGCGGTACGCGCGCCAGGCGGATGCGTTGTACGGGTTGATATCGATGTCCGCCAGATCCATCTTTTCCGCCTCTGCGGTGGAAAGGTGAAGACGACAGGTGGCATTGGTGAGGTCGAGCTGGTCAAATCGGGTCGCGGCGGGGGTAAGGTCGAGCGTGACGTTGTACAGCAAAAGTCTCGAGTGCTGACGTGCCTGCAGCAGGATGACGACGTCGGACGAGGCGATGGAGATGGTGGTGACGCCGTCCACCTCGCTTGGGGTCATGTACAGCTGCCTCACGTTGAATGTGCTCGAGACGTCGCCCCACACCCCTCCTTCAGCTAAGGACGCCGTCTTCAGCGGCACCAGCGCGCCCATCGTGAGCCGCTTCACAAACAGCTGGATGGCAAAGCCCTCGTCTATCCGGGGGAAGTCTAGAGACGCACGGTAGCGCGCCACCATCTCCTCGTCCATGTACGTCGGCACCTGACACATCACCTCCCCTTCGCTGTTGGAGTCGAGTATCGTGCACGGGCGGCCGCACACGAGAACGTCGAAGAGCGCCGCCACCTCAGCAGCTGACCGGTTCGCGCCCACGTTGGTGCCGACGAGCCGCGTTGCTGACCGCCCACGAAAGCCGCTGACGCTGGGCACCATCATGGACGGCGTCATCAGCACTGTGAAAGCCGCAGCGGCCGTCCGCGCCGAGTTGCCAACGTTGGCGACGTGGACGGCGAGGAAGTCGCGACCGAAGAAGGTGCTGGGGATGGTCACCGAGGCACGGGTCGAGCTCTCGATGTCGGTCACCGCCAGCCGCTGCAGGCCGAACAGCACCGTCATCGTGTTGGAGGTGCCGTAAGGAAAGTTGGTGCCGAAGAGCAGCAGCCGTGCGCCAGCCGCGGCCTTGCTTGGGGACACGGAGGTGAGTGTGGGCGTGATGTCGGGGTTGTAGGTGTAGACGCAGCAGCTGCTCTCCCGCCCGTTGGAAATTGCGCGCACGGTGACCGCACCAGAGAGCGTCTCTCCCGTCGGTGAGGCGGACGTGACGCACGTGATGTTCGTTCGCGTGACGGCGCTAACGGTGCACGGCAGCCCCGCCACGGTCACGATGAGCTGCGCGCCGCTGGAAGGAAAGCCGACGCCGCGGATGGTCAGCTCTTGTCCACCGACGACGGAGCCGCTGGTGTGGGACACCCCGGTAAGGCTCATGGTACAGTAAAAGAAGAGCTTTGCCGACGTGGCCACGGCGGCAGTGCTGCCGAGCGTGCGAGAGACGAGGCGCACCACGCTGCTGGGCACCACATTTGCGCACGGCGTCGTCAGGTTGCACACGATGAGCGTGTTCAGCATGTTCAAAATGCGGCACGGGTCTGCTCCGATGGTGATGTAGGTGCGCTCGTTGGCCATCCACGCCTCGTGCGTGTCGAAGCTGGGTGCGTCGCCGATGCCGTCTCCGTCGCCGCCCAGCGACGCTGGCAGGGCTGGTGAGTACCGCATTTTGGTGAAACCAGCGCCGTAGACGTTGATGAGCATCGGCGCCTGCCCCGCAAACGGGCTGATGGAGTGGATGGACGGCACCATCGATGCCGGGATCACCTCAATGGTGCAGGTGCGGCACAGATCGTCCAGATTCTTCTCGTCCAATCCGTAATAGACGTGCAGGCTGACAAACCCGCCGCTCGCCCCCATCCAGCTGAAATCCGGTGCCCTGGCTGTGATGGTGGTCTCAGTAAAGCTCTCAAAGGGCACATTGTAGCGCTGCTGGTCCACCCCGTTGCGCGACTTGGCGACCAATATCATGTCTGTCATCATGCTCTGATTCAACTTGCTGCCGGTGACGGTGAGCAGGACGCCCTCGGAGTACGGGTAAAGCACTGACGGCGACGACCGCGCGACAGATCGCATGGAGCGAACAGTGAAACCGGTGTCGCCGTCGAGGGGTGTGTCGGAAACGTAGACGTGGTACTCGCTGGCGTTCAGCGGCCACAGGGCGTCGCACGTCAGCGCCGTTGTCGAAAAGGCGCGCGGCAGGCACAGAATGCAGCTCGTTGTTTCGGGCGTGCTCGCTGGGGTAATCGTCGATGCGTCGCAGAGGAGCACTGAGCGGGACTGAATGTGCTCGCCGCGGATGTTAAACGTGGGGTTCGCCACCGTCGGCGAGACAACTGTCGGGGTCACACTGCTCACCGTCATCTTGTCGACGCGGTACCGCAACGACAGCAGCCCGGCTCCATCGCCGACGGTGTCGATGTTAATACTCTGGAACAGCTCCCACTCGCCGCTGGTGCCGTTGTAAAAGTAGGACGTCAAGTTCAGCGGCAGCCAGTACGTGTAGGCGTAGGGGGTCTCCTCGACAAGGACGGCGAGGCGCTCCAGCTCTCTGGCGGGCATGGCCGGTGTCGTGCATGTCATCCGTGTGCCGAGGGAGAAGGTGATAATGCAGCGGCGCGGCTGGATCGTTGCGGCAGCGTCCGCGTAACCAATCGTCAGCGTGACGTTGGAGCCGGCGGTGGTCATGGGAAGATTTACGCCGCGGATGTGCACGGTGGTCCCGCCCGCCGGCCGGGCGACGTCTGTCGTGGTCACCGACGTGATGGCGCCCATCACGCGAAAGGAGAGCCCGCAACTCACGTACACCTCCCCGGCCTGACCCTGCGTCATGGTGAGGTTGAACCACCCTCCTGGCACGTCCGCGGTGATGGGCAGCGCGATGGTGCTCTCGTTCACCCACTGCGCCGTCAGCTCCGGGTAGGCGCCGGACGGCTCCACGAGGTAGTAGTCGCCGCACTCTTCCGCAACGACCTCGGCGAGCTGGATGGCGAAGCGGGTGCCAGTCAGCGGCTGCTTGCCGCTGGCGTCGTAGTAGCGCAGCGACTCGCCGCGGAAGTAGAGCGTGTCGCCCAGCACGAGCGAGGCCGACGAGTCCGGAACGGTGCTGCGCACCCACGGCACGTACTCACTCGGCGTGTTCGCGGTGTCCAGAATTGTGTAGATGAGCGGCCCGTTTTGCGCGTACGCGCCGGTGGAGCTGCGCTGCTCGTAGAGGTCGAAGACGACGTCGACGCAGTACTGGTAGACCACGTAGCCCGTCTCGGTGTCGGGGATATACGAATCCAGGTCCACCATCCGCGGCACCTCGGTCAGCGGCACGCGCAGCTGCAGGGCGGAGATGGGGTCCATGAAGTAGGAGCGGGAGCCGCAGAAGACACGCTCGGCGTCGACAGCAGCCGCACCACCGACGCTGCCCGTCTGGACGTCCCGCACGGACAGCTGAAGTGCCGCGCAGGTGGTTGCCGCGCTGTCGCCAGGGACGGGAAGCTGGAAGGCGACGAAGGTGTGGCAATAGCGCGCGCCATCCGTGGCCGTCACCACAAAGGTGCTGTGCGAGTAGCCCAGCCCGCCCCAGCGCTGGCCGTAGAGGGAGCCGTCCAGGTGCGCCGCCGCGCTCTCCGCCACGTGCCACGGCAACTCATAGCAACCCTGTGCGGTGGAGACGGCGGGAAGGTCGAGCACCGCAATCGGCGTGGTGCTGCCGCTCGACGACAGGGTTGCCACGTACGCTGCTGGTGTCGTCGCAACAGAGTCAGTGGCGGTATCGCTCGCGTCGTCGGCGGTCAGCGGGAGGCGCAGCTCATACACAGCGTACGCGGGTAGCAGCGGAGCCTCTTCCGCGTAAAAATCGATGGCAAGACCCTCCAGCGCAACGCCGCAGAATGCGGCCCGTGTGGCGTCGACGTTGAGCAACGTGGACAGAGGAAAGGCGCAGCTGACGTTGATGTACAAGGCGCTCTCGTAGTCGAAGGTGTGGTTGATGACGGCGTGTCGAAAGTGGCTAGTGGTGGCGTCCGGGCTCCGAATGCAGTGAGCGTACACCGCGTTGTGTGGGTCGCTGTAGGTGCGCACACTCACCTGCATGTCCTCGGCGCTACCGTCGCAGTGCAGCCGATACGTGCCACTGCGGCGGTTTTTGTAGACGAAAGTGTAGCGCAGCGTCACGTAATCGCGCGTGGCGGACGTCACGCCATGGGAGCTGGCTGCGTCCGCGCTGCTCGAGGCTGCTGCCGCGGCGGAGGCGGCGGCGCTGCGCCGTAGAATCTGCCACGCCAGCGGAGCAGCCTCGAGGACGAAGCTGAGGTGCAACACACTGTTGGCGGCGACGGAGAGCGGGAACCCTTGCACGGGCGTCACCGCGACCGTTGCCGAGGTGCTGCTGCTGCTGCTGCCCACGCTTCCATTCACAACGGCGCCGGCGGCAGCCTCTGCGGTGGTCTCGTGCGCCACGTAGAGGTCCACGACGACGCCCCCTCCGCACGTATCCATCGGGTCCGTCTCATTCAAGTAGGCGTCGTACCACTCGTCGTACACCTCCCGCGTCACTGCAACCTGGCACGAAATAGCGTCACCACTGCCAGCGCCGCTCACCTTGCAGCTGTCCACCATGTAGTCGACGCCCGCGTACGGGTCGCCGTCGCTCAGCGCGGGAAACCGCAGCGTGCGCAGCGCGACTTGCGTGTCCGCGTTCACTACGAGCGTGGAGCGAGGAAAGGCGCCGTGAAGAATCATGTCGTAGTAGGTCGTGGCCACCATCCACATCTGGTTCCAGAAACGCACCCCGCGGTACGGCATGACGTCGAGGACGGTTGGCAGCGTGACGGTGTGCGCCGTTTGAGTGAGAGCCGGCAGCACCAGATGCAAGCCGTAAGATTCCTGTGCAACGTCAAGCGACTTGAGCACCGTTGCCGTCAGCAGGTCACCGGTGACCTCGCCGACGGACCACAGAAAGGACACGTTGGAGTACATGACGTCTTTAGGAGCCACCTGGGAGAAGATCTGCGTCGTGTGCGCGGCCCACCACTGCGCGCGTTGCAGCCCTGCCAGCTTGGTGAGACGCGGGAGACCGGCATCGACTTCGACATCGGAATACGTTAGCGGCGACGGCTGAACGCTGAAGCGCCGCACATGAGCCTCCGCGTCTTGCTGCGGCTGCCCCGCCACCCGGCTGCGCTGCGGGTGCATCACCAGCGTAAGCCGCTGAGCCGCAGTGGGCGGTCGAAAGGGCCCGACGCCGAAAAAGGGAAGCCGCGCGTCCTTGGCGACGCCGCCGTCCAGCGCCGTGTCCGTTTTGGCGTTGAGACGGGTGAAGTTCACGTTCCACGAGAGGTCCGTGTAGCCGGCGTGAATCGCCCACGGCTCCATCACTCGCACGTTGGACGACAGCGACAGCAGCAGAGGTGTAAACGTGCAGAAGCGTGCCAGCAACGGGCGGCCGTCGTTGCCGTCCAGCGTGATGGTCGCGTTGTACTCCGCCGTGGACGCGCTCGAGTCGTCACCGATGACGACCTGGTAGACGAAAGTGATCTGCACGTTGCGGCGCTGGAATGCGTCGCAGTCCCGTCCGCGACCTTCGTGCAGCGTGTCGGCGCCGGCAAACCAGAAAAGCGTCGACGTCGACTCCGACGGACTTGCTGGGATGTACGCAAGTCGAATGGCATAGGCAGACTCGAAAGCAACGGCGCTGGAGCCCATTTGCACGCCGTCCACGTACACGGCAGAGATGGTAAAGTCAAAGATACCAAAGAGAAGGAGCGAGGAATGCGTGGCTCCGAAACCGATTGCCCCGGACGGCTCCACGAGCAGAATGACAGGCTCTGGTACGCGGCTCGTCGCTTTCGCCGATGCGTCGACTTTCAAAGGAGCCGCAGTGGCCGCGTCGGCTGCCGCCGCTACTGCTGCGGTGTGCGCGTAAACAGCTGCTGTTCTCGCTGGAGACGAGCGAGAGGCGTGCACATTAGCCACGAGCTGGGGTAGAGCGGAGTAGCTGCTAGTGTTGCGAATGGGGCGTTCGGCAGTGCCTATTCTTGAAGCGTTCCACGGGGCGGCGGCACCCTTCCCTTGCGCACGCAAACCGATTCCGCTCCGCTCGGCTCTTCCGCGCCGAGGAGCGGGGTGCCGGCGGCGCTGTCTGCGGCAAATGTTAGAGCGCGCTTCCACATCTTCGCCGCTTTCCGCGTCGCGCAAGGCTGGACGCCGCAGCAGCCTGCAGCTTTTTGCATCTTGTGCGACGGCGGGGTCAAGATCGAGAGAGGAGTTGTTGCCGTGTATCCCCGTAAAAAACACCGGCTTACAAATGACAGCTTTTGTCAGTGAAAACCTAAGGGTTGCAGAGTACATCTCAGCGTCCGAGACGGGTGTGCACTCCGAGCTACTTTGCAACTTCAGAGAGCTGCCTTCAGGCGCTGCAAAAGATGCGATAAAGAGTGATCTTTTTACATCGTGCCCATCTGCAATGTCGCTTTGAGTGTCTTGCAGTGTTAACCACGAGAATGTTGGACACAAGTCACACAGCACATGAGTGAGTATGAACACGGCAACACAGGTTCGTAGCGCGAACCACGCGAAACGCCGCACACCATGTGCAAATGCTCTCCAGCTGCCGCTAAGAGGACTTTGAGTCTTCATATGCGCAGTCTTCCAAAAATTACAATGTCGCACCACAATGTTTTTTTTTTTTTTTTAAAGCGGGAGGAACAAGGAAGAAAAAAATAAGAGAAACGAGGACAGCTTTTATTTGAAGACACAGGGAGTTGCAGAATTGAAAAGAAAACTCTCGTCCCTACACAAAGGCCAAAGCAAAATGCAGTTGGCCAACTCACCGGTCGGGGGCATCAACATCAATAGCCACAACAACAAAATAACTTAAAGAAGCAGAACGAACAAAGAAGAAAGAAAAGCTTAAATTGTGTTACAAAAAGTTTAAACAAGTGCGATTCTAGCAGTGCTACTATTAGCAACAGTTTCTTGTTTTGTCGCAGCGTGTGTGTGTGTGTGTGTGTGTTTTTTTGTGTGTGTGTGTATTACTAACTTTCACAACTACATCAGAGTGTAAAAAAGGAGAGAAAAAGGGAAAAGACCGCTGCGTTCGGCAAACTTAAACAAGAAGATTCTGAGAAAGCAGAAAAATGAAAGATATGTATGGAATAAAATGAGAATCGAGGGTGGCAAAGAAAAAAAAGGAGGTCACGTTGATCTTATTTTATCCGAGACAACGTTTGAGAGGAAGAACGCGGACGTAATCGCGTGCTAACGCAAAGGCGTGCCAACGCCGCGGCTGGCAGAGCACAGAGAACACGACTTTTTTTCTTTTTTTTCACCGGCGTTGAAGATAGAGCGGGTGATTAGCTGAAAACCTCCATTTTTCTTTTCGTGGTGTCGAGCAAACCAGAGAGTGTGCCAAAAGAAAAGAAGTGCACTTACATTGTTTACCGTCCGTTCCTCTTTACAAAAACAAGGCAAACGCACAGAGTTTGCACGATTCCGTTTATTATGAAACTTAAACTTTTTTTTTTTGAACCAGTACAGCAAACGATAGAAGGCAGACAGTAAAAAGCGCCTCTCTTTTAGCGAAAAAAGATTTATAAGAACTTTCTTTTCCTTTACAATGGAAGACAACAGCGACAGTGCCGAGACGCCTGATTTAACAGTCATCAGCACCTTAGCACTTCCCGTGATGCTCTCTTTCCACCTCTGCTGGTCTCAAGGTCTTCGCCCTCACAAACATCCACACATACCCAAAAAAAAAGAAATGCAAAGGATTCGGCACGCATCACCACAGAAGCGAAGGCACCACAGAGTTAAAGAGTAATCTCATCGTTGTCGCACTTAGCAACGCCGGACAACCTGATCATATCATCTCGTCACCCAAATAGAAAAAAAAAGAAAGAAAAGAAACCACAGCAGGTAAAGCAAAATACAGACAAAAGGTAAATTTGGAAAAAAAAAGTCAGCAAAAAAAGGTAGCTGTTTGCAACAAAAATAGAAATTAAACTCAAAAAAAAAAATCAAGCATAAAACCCTAACTGGCACTGTTCCTAGCTAACAAGGCAGCTACTCACAAAACTCTCGGAGCATTCACCATCATGACGAGGACTGGGAAAACAAAAAACTTTCAAGTAACAAACAACAACTACCTCGAGTAGGTGTCTTTGGATCGTAAGCGCAGCCACAACTTCATCAACTGCAAGCAACTCCCACAGGAGCACAGGAAAAATGACGCTCTGAGCACCGCTGCTTTCAGAATTGAGATGGGTACGGTAGCCTCTGAGAAAAAAATCTTGCTAGATTTGCGCGTCTAGCAGCGACCAACATCGCCCTTCTTCTACGTATGCTCTCCCGTTCTCTTCCCCCTCAACTGCTCTTTGTCGCCATCTCCACCCAGTAAAACGAAAGTGTAATCCTTTCTCTTTAAAAGAAACCTTCGCCTTCTAAAACAGGCTATCCCAGTCTGGATTTTGTCCATTAAGTGAGTTCGTCTCATTGGGTGGTGGGGTTGGAGGCTGCGTTGCCGTAGCCGGGGTGGCCGGCGCCGCTTCGCTGAACATGGCGACTCCGTTTGCCGGCATCGCCGTCGACCCGTTCGCCGTGGGGGCGGGAGCCGAGACGGGCGCCGCCGCTGCTTGCGCGGAAGGCGCGGTGAAGTCGAAAAGATCCACCGCGGCATCGTCACTGCCCGGCACCGGCGCGGGAGACTTCGCGGCCCCGTTGCTTTGCGGGGCGGAGGCGCCCGCCGGTGTCGCGGCGAAGAGGTCGACGCCGGCGCTGTCGATTTTGACGCCGTCGAAGAGACTCACCATCGTCCGCCCCACGCGCTCCCGCTGCTCGCGACGGGACACCTTGACGGTGCCGCCGACACGGTTGGTGGCGGCGAAGGTGGACGGCGCGGCGACCGGCACCTCCGCGGCCCGGCACGCCGTCTGCGCCGAATCGCGATCGTAGAGCGCCTCCACCTCCGCCGCCTCGCGGCGCTGCTGCACGGCTGGGTTGGCGGCTGCCGGGGCTAGGCAGGCAAAGAGACCGTCCTTCTCTCGCATCATGTCGGTGATGGGGAAGAGGTCGGTCTGGGCCTGGTTGATCGCCGACTGCGGAGCACCGCGCAGCTCCATCTGCTGATGCACGGCTTGGTAGTAGGTGGCAAAGTCCTGCAACATGTGCACCAGATTCAGCGGCATGCCTTCGTCGTTGATGCACACCGCGTTTTCGCGGTAAAACCGGTCGCGTGCGGTGCAGAACTGGCAAAGAAATACTACAGACCTCTGCTCAAAGTAACAGGCGGAGCGTCGTTGGCACGCGCCGCATTTCGCCTCTTCACGAAGCATCAAGATGCACTTCTCTGAAAGGGTGCCCATGATGACCGTTTCGCCGTTGACTTGCATTGTCCAGCTCGTCCGTTCTTCGTTTTGAAGAGCCGCCGCCGGTGTCTGTGCCGCCCCGACTGCTGCGTCAGTCCCGCGAAGCATCATGCGTTCCTCTTCCGACATGCTGGCCCAGCGCCGCTGCACCTCGTTGACGCTCTGCACAAGCGCGACCGGCACCTGATTGCCAGACGAAAGAGCCTCCACCTCCTTGAAAGGCACGCGGCGCAGAAGAGGGTTCTGAGCCTTGAAGAGAATGCCGCGAATTTGCTGTGTCAGAGAGTCCAGCCGGCGGCGCGCGCACGTGTAGCATGCGCTGCACAGGTACCCATGAACAGGCCGCTGGAAGAAGTGCGAGAACATATCAATTTCAGACTCTTCAATCTTCATCAAGCCCTTGTCTTTGTGCACCGCCACGGCCTTGCGGCGCGTTCGCGCCTCCTTGTGCAGGACCGCGTGCCGAATCTTGTACAGCGTATTCCGCACCTCCAGCGGTCCGACCATGTCAGGGTCCATGACGGCGAGCTCACCAGGCCGATTCTCCCCTGGTGCGGTCTGCAACCGCCCTTGCCGCGCTGACGCCGCCATGGGACTTTTCGCCGACGGCGGCGACACCGCACCGCTGTTCTTCGCGGCGTCCCCCACCGAGTCCTCGCGGCGGTGTCCACGGCGCGACGCGTGGCGACCTTGCGCGGAGCCGTTCTTCTTCCGCTTCGCGTGCCGCGACTTGTGTTTCTCCCCGGACGACACCTCGGAGGCGGCAGAGGAGGCGCCGGCAAAGGTGCTGTCGTCGTCGTCGTCATCGTCGTCGTCACCAAAACGCGATGCCGCTCCTGTGCGGGGGACGGAGGTGAAATTGCCTCCCACCTGCCGCACCGCCAGCTCGCGCTGGTGCTGCTTGATTCGCTCATCCGTCATCTCAGCATCTGCTAATTCCTCCCGCACAGCTGCCTCCAGTGTCATGCGAGGCGGCAGTTCTACCATGGAGTAGGTGTCGTAGACATATTCGTCGTCTTCACGCGCCTCGCCGCCGCGACCGCAAACGCAGCACAGATATTTTTCTTCCAGTTTGTCGAGGTGCAGCTGCACCGCGCGGTCGTGGGCCTCGCGGGCATGGCGGTCAAACTGAGCCTTTTGCTCCTTCACCTTTTCAGTAACATCGTCGACAAATTGCTTCTGAATAATGACGGCGGAGGAAAGACGCTGCCGAAACCACTCAGCAATGTAGGTGCCAACGGAAGCCATCAGCAGTTTTTGGAAAACTCCAGGAATGAACAAGGCAGAAAAAGAGAAAAAAAAATACAATTAAGCAAACAACGTTGAGCAGGTACAGAAAAGAACAGAAAATACTTGTTGTTGCATAAGCGGGGACCACACGTACAGAGGCAAATAAACGGCCCGTGAAGCAATGCAGCCTCGAAAGTGTAAAGAAAAGGACTGAAAAATGGTGAAAGCAAATGGCTGTAAGTGTACTTAACAGCGTGTAATTTAAAAAAAAAAAAAAGAGGCGCTACGATGCATACACTCATGCACCACAAGGAACGCAAAGAGGAGAAGAGGAGGTGTCAGAAGAGGACGAGTGGAAGGCAGAAGGAGCAACATCACTGCACTTCTAAACAAAACTTGTGTCAATGCTTACACCAAAGCAGAAAGCCGAGACAATGGCGCTCAATTTGTGCTTTAAATGAGAGAAACTCAAAACACTCATGATACGACTGAAGATCACATTGAAGTTTGACAACCTACTGAGATTTTTTAGGGTTGCTGAGCTGCCCAAAAGCAAGAGCGTAACTCTGAAAAACAACAACAAAAAGGGCGTCGTTTGAGATCCGTTAAAATCTCAGGCGTTTTAAGCCGATAGTAAATGTCTCCGTTTAAGGTTGTATTCGAAGATGAGTAAGGAAAAAAAAAGCAAAATGCTCGCGTTTTTGAAAAAAGGAAAAAAAAGAAAATAAGGAAGTAGAGCTTGACGAATAGTTGCGAAAACCAACGAAAGTTAAACTTTTTTTTTAAGCTTAAAAAACACTTGCTGCTCTCTGAGAGGCACGTAGTTTTTTTCTTACTTTTTGAGGCCGCTTAGAATGAACGAAAGTTTTCTCCTGTTAGGACGTTTACATTTTTGCAGTACTTTACAAAGATTCAGATTGTCAAGTGCATAACAAAAAAAAAAAAAAAACAGGAAGACTAATTTTTTCGGCACGACGAACACAAAATATCGGTGTATTTTGACTTTTGAATTCTCAGAAAGTCAAAATCAAGTGAAAAAAACTTTAAAAAGATGTAACTTCGATCGAACGTTTGTATCCCAGAAAAAGGATAAAGCAATACGAAGGCTAATAATCAAGACGAGACGAACACTGAAAGGACGTGACTATAGTACTTCGCTTCACTTACACTTAAAAAAAAAAAAAAAAAACACACACACACACAGGAAAGATGCGTTTTCGGATTTTTATGAAACTCTTAGCGATAGCAGTGAAAAACACAGTAGGGAGGAGAAAAAAAAAAACCAACAAACAAACAAACAAGAATGAAAACAACAAGGCACACGCGATCGCTAATCACGGATGAAAAAAAAGGAACAGGGTCCAAGACCGCGCTAGGCGAATTTCAGCCGCAAAAAAAGGTTATGAGGAAGCGCATCAACTTAAAACATACAACCAAACAGGATGATTTACAGTGCAGCTAACTCCTTGCACTCCTCCAGAAACTGATCCACATCTTCCCAGTCAATGTCTCCGTGACCAAGGGTGACTTTCACTCTTAAGGGGAACGACGCTTCCATTTTCTGAAACATTTTGATGATAGAAGAGTTGCCCTCAGCACCAGAGAAATCTCGGCGCAGCTTCTTTCCCAGCAACGCTGTGGCAGGATACGCACAGATATCCCCAATCAAAGTATTTTTGGTAAACTCCGGAGGCGGCGGCGGGACGGCGGGCGACACCTTCACCAGCGCCGACCCACGCACGTCGCGCGA
>JASAOP010002597.1:0-38481 GCA_030849055.1 Crithidia thermophila | reverse complement strand
ATGCGACTGTCGATGCGCGGCTTCCAGAAGATCCCTGTGACGGTGATGGAGCCAACAAGCAGAAATAGCAGTGTTGTGAGCGACAGGATGGCTACAAAGTGCAAAAAATAATCATCGACCACTGCTTTCAGAGGAGCTTCGCAGGTGCGCATCGTTTTTTCATTCCACTCAGCACAGCTAGTCAGGCACAGCTGATGCGGCCACGTCACCACATTACGTGTGTGCATGTCGTACGTGGTGCCGTTGCGAGCACGCACAAAGCACGCTGCGACATTGACAGACGTAAAAATATTCCGGAGACTGCCGCTGCCCCCGTCTTCCTCCTTTTCCTCTTCCAGCGGCACACTTCGACAGCACTGCCCCTCCGCAAACCCGGAGCACTGCAGCGTCTTTTCAATGTCGCACACCACCGGCGAGCCCACCGACACCAGCTGCCGCCACGCCGCACCAAGGTTCTCGAGCTGATGCACACGTGAGTAGACGACGTAGGCGAGACAACTTCCACACACCACTGCATAGCAAAAGAAGAGCCCGGCGAGACAGCACGACATCGACGTCCGCGCGCTTCGGTAGCTTGCAACACACCCGAGCAGTCCGGTTAAGCAGAGAAGAACGGCGACGGTGATGGAGACGGCGGTGACGGAGTGGCAGTCGGTGCCGGTGGAGGGCAGCACCGAGTAGACGCAGCTGGATCGCGGCACCGCCAACGCCACGCCGAGGCCCATCAGCAGGAGCGAGAAGACACCGATGAAGAGACGGTACTTGTTTAGTCGCTGCCATCGCGAGGTGACGTTGTGCATGGGTGTTCCATTGAGTTGGCTGTACACGTCGGTCACCCACTCCACGTCATCCTCCACGTCCATCTCATTTGCAGGACGGAGACTCGCATTGCTCTCCTCCGTCAAAAGCCGCGCGCTGTCCAACACACTCATTGTAAGAAAAGATGCAATTGCTTCTACTTAATGTATTCCAATTGTTATCCTACGGCTTCAGGAAAATGAAAACAAAAGTGAAAGCTAATAAGGTTAGCAATGCTGCATCGCAGCTGTGTGTGTGCACCGAACAAGGCACGACTAATCTGAAAAGATCTCAATAAAGGTCAAATAATGAAAGTGTAGTGCGGATATTATTTTTCGGGTTTAAAAAAGCAAAATACAATAACCTGCAAATCACGCACAAGCGAGTGAAAGCGTGACAGCGGGTTTGACAAGATAGAGAGAGAGACGAAGACAAAAAGAAAAACAACAGAGAGAGTTCACAAACAAAAATCGTAATCAAGGGAAAAAATTGTTAAGTCACTGAGAATCACATGGTGTACTTGTAACGACTATCACCATCTTTAATTTTTCCATTTTTACAACTACCAATAATGCAACGGCTTCTTTTTAACAAACAGTCGTACGCATCGCTACTTTTAAAATTCTAAAAACACACGTATATTATTATGTTTTTTTTTCTGAAAGGAGTTCTGAAAGGAAAGGTTGAAAAAAAAAAAAGGTAAGTTCGGTGCATGGAAAAGAACGGTCACTGCCCTGCTGTGGGTGCCGATGTTGCAGTGGCGCTGGTGAGGTCGGCATTACGCTCAAAGAGCGCATTCCAGTCCATCGAAAACGCGCTAGCAGCTGCGTCGTAGCGAATGCGCAGCTCTGCGCTGGCGAGCCGACCAAACCGACTTCCCAGCAGTGTAAACGCCTTGTGCGGGTTGCGGCAGTAGTCCTCCGGGTTGTGCCAGATGCTCTCCTGGTCCAGCACTCGCGTCGTCGTCTCGCTGTCGGAGGCGTAGATCGGGAAGACCTGCACGGCAACGTACGGCGGGGCGGCGTCGTCCCACGGCTGCAGCGTGAAGACGAGCGAAATCTGCTCCGCCACGTCGTCCGACTTCTGCTCGCTGCGCACGCGCTCGTAGATCTTCCGCATCGCCGCCGCCGCCGTCTCGACGTAAGAAGTGAAGAGCCGCGTCTCCGCAGCGTCCACGGCGGCGGCGCGCTGCTGCGAATCGGCGTTGCCCTTCTCCGCGTCCAGCAGGGCCTCCTGCAGCGGCGGGCACACCGTGCTGAGGGTGAAGCGGAGGTCCGCGCGAGAGCGGTAGTGCAGATACAGCGCTTCCGATGGGACGCCGTAGAGCGACAGCAGCCCATCCGGCAGCGCCGTGCTCTTCTCTGGTGACGCTGGCGTGTCCGCATCCGCACCACCGGTGTTGTTGCGGCGCAGCAGGAGCGACATGTACGCCTGCACCTCCCGCCCGCGTGCGCGCTCGTTGAGCAGGTTCTTGAACATGTCGCGCGAGGAGATGCGGCCGTACGACACCGTCTTGTACGGGTTCTTCTCGCTGAACATGCCGACACAGTTGTACTGCAGCGCCACCGTGCGGCGCACCATCGTCGTCTCCGTTGGCTCGTTCTTCACCTGCGCGAAAATGTCGTGGTCAAGGTTCAGTCGGCCCAGCGTGTCGACCGAGTACTCCTCCCGCTCCACCAGCGGCGACGCCAGCACCGCCACGCGCGGCAGCGGGTGGTACAGCACGGGCGTGCTCGCCTCCGCAAAGCCCCACGGAAGCTCGGTGGCAGCAATCGTGCGCATCTGGCTAGGCTCGCGGCCTTCCACCAGGTTTTCCACCGCCACGACAGGCGTCGTCGCAGCCAAAGTGGAATCCGAAGAAGGCAGTGCCGTGTTGTGCCCCGTGCGTGCTGTCGGGGTCGCCACGAGGGTCTCGAAGGCCATCGCGGAGACGCACTGCACCGTCAGCGCGCGCAGCAGCGGGAACGGCACAATTTCCGCCGCCGCGTTGTCGCTGCGTGGCACCTCGAAGGCGTCCGACACGACGTTGGCGCGGCTGCCCAGAAACAGCGGTCGGCTGTGCGGGACCGCCTTTGTCGGGTCGCCGGGCCGCCGGTACGGTGGGAGCACGAAGAGCGTCGCGGAGAAGTGCATCGCCGCATTGCAGTCGTCCCAGAACGACGGGGTGCTCTGACGCATCGCCTGGTACACCGCCTTCAGCGCAGACGACCCGTCAGCGCCGTTGGCGGATGTCGTTTCGTTGCTGTCGCGGCTCAGCTGCATACTTTGCAGCAGCGCCAGGTAGGAGAGCAGGAGGGAGAAGATGCGGTCGGTGGAGAAGAGCATGCCGGGCCGCGGCACCAGTCGCGGGTTGCGGCACACCGCCTCGCACAGTGCCCGCTCCGTGTTGCGCATCGAGAGCGGCAGCCGCTCCCAGTCGCACCGCAGAATGTTCGGCAGAAACGGGAAGTTGAGCCGCATAAAGGCCCAGTCCTGCTGCTCGTACGTCTTCTCCATCAGCGTCCGCGGCGCCGCCGTTTTCTTCGGCACACCGACCGTCTTCGTCTTCTGCGTGACGGCCACCGAGATCAGCTCGCGCGGCCGCACCGCAAAGACGGACAGCGGCACAGTTGGCGGAATGAGGGAGGCGGGCAGGCACAGCCGCGACGAGGCTGTCGTTGCTGTACCATCGCGCCACAGGACGGCATCGCCTGCGGAGTAGCGCAGACACTTCGCCACGACAGGGCGGGCAGGAGGCTCGCCGCGGTCCGCCACAAAAGGTGTTGTCGTCCGGTAGGTCGGGAAGAGGTTCAGCGCTTCTTGATCAAGCACGCGATAGTGCCACTCCACCTCCTTGATGAAGCTCTGCCGCGCCACCGCCTCCTCCTCCGCCACCTTCGCCATGCAGACGCGGAAGCTCGCCTGCACCGCCTCGTAGACCTCCACGCCCATCGACCACGACGGCGCCGCGTCGGTGCACCACCACGAGCGCCCGATCGATGTGAGCAGGCTGCGCTGGAAGGACGCCGCAGGGCGGTCACGCAGCGGGGCTGCGGTGCAGCGCGGCACCTCGTCAACCGGGAAGAAGAGATCGCCCACGAGGCCGCGTGTGCCGCAGACCTCTGCGACGCCAACAGGCAGCAGGACGACTTCCTCGTACATAAGCGCATGAAAGGTGCGCCGCAAATCGTCGAGGAAAACTTTGTCGGCACCGGCATTCTCACTGTCAGCGGCGTCGGGACGCAGCTCAAAGAAAAAACTCATCTTCGAGGTGTACGCGAGGGTCGGCACCGTCGCACTGACGCCGCCCACGGATTTCTTCTTCAAGGCCGCGTCGGTGTAGTCGTTCGTGGTCCCGGCCACGGCGGCGTCGTTTCGATCGTCGTCGTTGTTGTTCTCCGCGTCGTCGGCCGCGTCGGTGTCGAAGTCGGGCGAGAGGACGTACACGGCCCGCCCGGTGCCGCGCTGAGTCCACGACATGCACTCCTCGTCTCTCGTCTCGGCCACGACGTCCAGCACAAAGGCCCGCTCCTCCTTCACGCTGCCCACCACCGACAGCTCCTCCTCGCACCAGCCGCCCTCCTTCACCGCCCACTCGCTCGACGGTGTGTGCTGCGCGAGCGAGAAGGTCGCCGCCGGGTACGACGTGCAGCACACGCGCAGCCGCGTCTCGGCATCCTCGCTGAGGCCGGAGGCGCTGACCATCACCTTCACCTTCTTGCCCAGCACAGCGTCAGCCGGCATGGGAGAGAAGCGCACCACGTCAAGGTCGGCGTAGCCGTAGAGCCGCCGCAGATCGCGCCACTCCGCCGCCGACGTTGTGGCCGCCACTTCGACCTGCAGAAAGCGGCGGCCGTCGTTCAGACGCACCAGCACCGCGCCACACACGTAGCCACGCAGGCGCACTCGCCACTGCGCCAGACCGGCCAGCGGGAAGAGCGTGCGCAGCGGGCGGTCGACGTGCACACGCGGCTCGTCATTCGGGTCGTGGTGGAGGTCGCCACACCAGACGTAGCGGTTCCACGTCGCCGCGGTGCCGCCCACGTTTCGCAAAGTGGTGGCGTCGTCGTAAGATCGCGCCTCACGACGGCGCAGCTGGGCGTACACCGCACACCGCCACCACGGGTCGTGGAAGGTCAGCAGCGCCGCCGCGGCGGAGGCCGGAACACTCCACGCCTTGCCGAGAGCCGCACACGCCACCGCATTGCTTTCAGGCGCCGCAGGAGCTGTCGTGTCTGCGCTGCACTGCCGCGTCAGCAGATCCGTCATGACCTCCTCGATGCGCTGGTGAATTGAAAATAAATTGCTGGCACGGGGATCCCCTGCGTCGCTGACGCGGCGCACCCAGCAGAGGTCGCGCGAGAGCAGTGCCGCGCCAACATCGACGAGGTCACCGCCGCTGCCGCCACTGTCGCCGGGAGCGCCGTCGACCACGCGCGCTGATCCGCGGACGTTGGCGAGGTGCTCGTACGTCTCGAGCTGCGTGTTGAAGGCGACGTCCTTGTCGCAGGGGTACACAGCGTGCACGTCGACGACCAGCTCGCGATGCAGGAGGTGCAGCTGGGCCCACCGCAGCGCCGCAAACCCGGGCTCTGTCGACACGGCGTGGCAGACCGTGGACTCGAGAATCAACAGCGGAGGCAACGACAAGGCCGATAAGCTGTCTGCCTCGCCCTCCCCCGTTGGAGCGAGAGGCTGCCACGAGACGCGGTAGACGTCGCCGCGCAGCACGTCCTCGACGACGCAGCGACGCACCACGCAGCGGAGCGAGCTGCGCTCCCGCGTGCGCAACTCGTGCAGCCATGGTGACAGCGGGATGCTGCAGCCACCGCCGCCGTCGCTGTTGCGGAAAAGTTTTTCTGCGCCGGAACTCAAAGGTGCATTTCCCTCTTCCGCGGCCAGAAGCGGAACGAGCCGCAGCACGCTTGGACGTACCACACAAGCTGCCCCAGCCCGCACCAGCGTCTCCTGCAGGGAGCACCAGTGCAGCGAAGCCGTCACGTCGTTCTTCGTCTCGGCAGAAAAAATGATATCGCCAAAACCCTCCAGCGGGAAGTTGCTGTAGAAGTCCTGGCGAAGGTAGAGGCGCATCGCACTATTCACACGATGGAGAATCGCCTTTATGGTGTCCAGCAGCGCTGGCGAGGTGCCGCGGGGGACGTCGACCGCGGTCAGCTCGCAGCTCAGCTGGCGCCGGTACGACGGCACGGCAACAAGAAAATTGTTCTTGGCGATCCACCCAACGGACATGGCGCTAACGAGGACGTCATCTCGCTTCCACGGCTCCTGGCGGTCAAACGGGTCCATAGCGATATTGTTGAATGCTGTGATGAGATTGGTTTCAGCGAATGGTAGAAGTGTATGATGCGAGTCGCAAGCTGAACTCACCTCTGCTCTGCAATGCTTGCTGTGTACCGTACTAATTGTTTTCTTTTTGTATTTTAATTTTCTACTCAATTCACAGCTAGCTGAACAGTAAAGTTGCAGAAAGGAAAAAAGGAAATGAGGTCAAGAGAGATTAAATGCGACGGCTTTTGATCCGATTTGCTTGAGCTTCCATCTCACAGTGCTTTTTATTGACGGTTGCGTTTCGACAAGTGTTGTTTGCAAGTATTTGTAGTCCATATGTCAAAGCAGACCGATACAGCTTTCAAGACGGGATGGTGCGAGAGACTACCCCGACCATGACTGTGTACTCGTTCGACCAAACAGCACGATGATCACATGGAAAGCTTGCGCTCCTCTCCTTTCACTACGCTAACGAAACCCTTTGCATTGCCTCAATTGTGCGTGTTTGTAATTGATGTACACTTGCAAAGTGTTTGAAGGAAGCAATATTATCGATACACTGAAAAATAAAAAGAACAGTAAATAGTAAACAACTATGCTTCTTTGCTTTTTTTTTTCGCTTTCTCTTCGTCACTCGTCCTTGCTTACAACACGCTTGCAAAAGAGGGAGCACAAAAAAAGCTTAACTTGCCATTTTGCGCAACGCTTATGAAGAGAGCGCGCACGACGAAGGAGTTACACATGAGAAAAGCATCTACTTGCAAAAAAAAAAAAATCTTGTACCTCATTTCTCCGTGCACACACATCACACCAGCATATCCACACGTTCCAGCACACCATCGCATCCACACTGCCTCTTTGCCGCCCTTCCATATCATTTTGGATTTCGTGTCTCGCCTATCGTATCCTGCTCTCAAAGAGACGCAAAGTCGTGTTGCGCTACCACGAAACCTGATTTCTTCTCCCCGCGCACCTCCACTGAATTCCAGTTGGGGTGACGAGCAGCGGAGGCCGCACTCTCCGACAGCTTTGCACCAGCCGTCGGTGAAGCCCCTTTCGTCGGGCTCCCCTCCGCAGCCGTCGGCTTCCAGTAGTGCTGCGCCTTCTCTGACTCGGGCGACGGGTACAGCAGCGATGCCTCCGTTGCCTTCTCCGGCACCGCCACAAGCCGCACGCTCACCAGCGCCATCCCGAAGGCAGCAAGAAGTCCTGCCAAGCGTGTCGTCAGCCACTCCGCCTCCACGACGGTGCAGTGCTGCCGCGTCAGGTCCACGCGCAGGCCCCACTGCCCGCCCTTCTCCCGCACCACCTCGACCAGCGTGTGGGCGTGCTTGTCCGCCACCGCGGTAAAGTGCCGCACCCACCGCAGCGTGCTGGACTGCACCTCCTTCACCACATCAGCCGTCGGCGCCGCGCTGCCGTCCGCGACGCGCACAAGAAGGAGAAACGGCGCCGACAGCAGCCGCTGGTGCGACTCGTCGCGGCCCTCACTACCACGCCACGAGAGCGAGGAAGAGACGCGGCCCCACCACGCCTGGGCAGCCTGCAACGGCCCGCCGCTGATACTGCCAGAAGCAGCCGCGGCAGGCTCCGTCACGCGGAGCAGCGCCGGGTACACAGCGAAGTCGGCGCGGTTGTACCGCAGCACCGCACCAAGCAGCGAGAAGACGGCGAAGGCGCTGCGCCACAACGAGCTGAGACGTCCCTTCGCCACCGCCGCCTTCCACACCTCCGCCTTTTCCGTCTTCGGAGTCGACTCGAAGGCCATCGACGACTCGGGAGACGACACGGCCGCGATGCCCTTCGACAGCGGCCCCCACTGGTGGAAGGTGGTCGTGGACGGCACCCCGCACTCCCGCAGCAGCGCCGCACCGTCGTGCACAGCCGTCTTGGACGCCACTGTGGGTGACCCTAGCCTACTCGTTTGCAGCACACCGCCAACGTCGTGCGTCAACAGCGTCGCGTGGGCGCCGTCCACGGTGAAGCCGAGACAGTGGCGCTGCACAAACGATTTGCCGTGCCAGCGGCGCAGGGCGGCAGCGTCGATGTCCCAGTCCTCCAGCGGCTGCCCGTCGACCTCGACCACACTGCGGTACACCACCGTGCACCGTCGCGGCGCGGCCTTCGTCGCTGCCGACGGCGAGGGCGTCTCCTCGCTGTCCTCTTTGCTGTGCTGCAGCTCGGCGTGGGCGAAGAGGGTGGCCCGACGCACGTTGGCGGTGATGTCGCTAAAGGTCGACGCCTCCTCCTCCTCCACAAACATCACGGTAGGAAAGCTGAGCTGCACCTCAGCGTGCAGGTCCAACCAGGCGCGCAGCCCCTCGCGTGCCACCGGCCGCACGTCCTCGTGCAGGTTGACAAGGGCCACCTTGACCGGAATTGCCGCCGCGGCGGCAGGTGGGGAAGGCGTCGCGGAGGCTCGAGGTGCGCTGGCCCACAGCACCTGCGGTGTCTCCATTTTATACGACTGCACGAGGGTGTAGCCGATGTACGCCCCAATCGCCGCCACGCCGGCTGCCACCGCTAACTTCTGCTGCGACGTGTACGCGGTGGTGGCGCCGGCGGAGTCGCCTGGCGCCTGCAGGTCCTCCAGCGACGGCTCCTGCATGATGAAAGCGTATTACTTTGGTGGGTGTGGGGTGTGAGAAAAGAAAGACAGCTGTAATGCCGCTGTTTCAACCCTTGTGTGAGCTATACGTGTGTCTGCTCTTTGCAGGTGGACACAGTCGCTGGACAAGTGGACGCGTAGCACACAAGAGAGATGAAGTGAAAGGCGAAGTCAAGTGCCGGGAAGAGAGTGAAAAAGCACTGCATCATTTTGGCAAAAAGACGCCGCCCAAGGCACGAAAGTCTTCGTTTACTCATTTGTGCTTTCGAGCAACACGTTGCTTTCGTAGCTAATTACACGCTCCTGTCAAATTAAGAAAACCGCCTCGACTTCTTTTCGCAATTTAATTCTTGAGAAAAGATGAACGCATTTTGGCTAGCTTTCCCTGCTAAAATGAAAAGTTACCCTTCAGCTTGAGGCTGAGAAACGGAAAAAATCGCCTGTCTTTTCTTTTCTGCTCCGTTTTTTGGTGGGTGGCAGTAGCGATCCATAACAACAACAAAAACCAAATTAGCGACTCTCGAATGGAAGCTCTTCCAGTTCCACTTCGCGACCCCTCCGCCGGTGCCGACCTTCCCTTTCAATAGCTGTACTACCAACACGCACGCACGCACACACACACACACAAAATACTGGTGAGACGCGCTACGTGAAGAGGTTTGTGGGGATGTCGTCATCGACGCTGCTCGCACTGCTGCGCTCCACATCGATGTCCTCGTCCTCGCCGCTGCTGGCCGACGAGTTGAAGCCGGACCAGTCGTGGTCGTCGCTGCCGGAGTCCGACGAGGCGTCGCCGCGACCCGCATCGGAGCCGTCCGCGTTGCCGTCCGGATCCGCACCGCCGTTCTGCTTCCGTCGGATTCGCCCTGTCGCCTGCGCCACCGCCGCCGCCGCCGACGCCGCCGTCCGGTCGAACTCGTCGTCACTGCCGCCCACCGCACTCGCCGCGTCGCCACCGTCGTCGGCGCCGTTCGCGTCGCCGCTGTCCATCGACCCCGCCGCCCCACCGCGCAGATCGTCGAGGAAGAGATAGCGCAGGGCGTCGAGCTGGCCCGCGGCGGAGACGGCGCCCGGCAGCGGCGCCGCGTCGGCCGAAGCTGCGGCGGTGGTGGGCGATGCTGCGTTGAGGCGACGGTCGCAGCGGGTGGCGATGGCGTACGGCCCCGCGCGTGGCTCCGGTGGTGGTGCTGCGGTTGCAGAGGCCTCCTTCGCAGCCTCCTCAACGCGACCCTTCGGTGCGTCTTTGCCGCCGCCGGCTGCCGCGGTGGCCGCCCACAGCGCCCGCAGGACGTCTGCGTCGCAGCTGCGGTGCAATGCGCTGCGCGGGTGCGGCTCCTCGCTTTCGGCCTCCGCGTTACTCGTGGCGGCGAGGTACTGCTCTGACAGGACGGCGAAGGCGCGGAGGAAGGCGTCGCCCATGGCACGGAAGACGGTGGGGCTGTAGTGCACCTCCTCCTTCCACAGCGTGCAGGCTGCCGGGGTAGTGGTGGCGCCGTGGTCGCTTTGGTCATTTGGCGGAAGCAGCAGCAGCAGCTCGGGCGTGCTAATTCGTCCACCCACCATGGTTGCTTCGAAGCCGTAGCTCATGCGCACGCCGAACTCGTCGTAGAGCACCACGCGCGCGGAGCTGACCTTGTCCTTCGTCACCGCGTAGGAGCTCTGCGGGAGCGAGAAGGAGGGGAAGATGTGCTCCAGCAGCGCCGCGATGAACTTCTCCGGGCCGAGGGGGGCGTCGGTGGACGTCTGACACACCCGCACCCGACGCCTGCTGCGACCTTTCTCTTTCTTGTCCTTGCCGCCCAGGTGGCTGGCGATGCCGCGCATCGTGTCGGCGGTGCAGCCGTACACCAGAAAGTTCTTGGCGCGGGAGTGGCCGTGGAAGTCGGCGAACATGACAGCCTGCCTCCCCTCCTCCTGTCGCCAGTACCGCAGCAGCTGCTTTATGGCGTAGAGGGTGGGATTCAGCTCCGCCTTGGGGTCGAGGTAGTCACGATTCATGTCCATACCCGCAAAGGAGCAGCGGTGGTTGCCCATCATCACACCATCCACGTTCAGCATCGGCACAATCTTAAACACGTACGTCTCGCAGAGAAGCGCCGACCACGCAGCGGTGGCAGCCGTGGGCCGCACGAGCGCATCCAGCAAGCCCTGCATCACCCAGCTGGCGTTCGTCTCGCCCGGGTGCACGCGAGCGACAAGAAGGGCGATGGGGCGGCGGCGGATCTCCTCCGCGGTGTAGGCGGCTCCCGTCTCGGCGTGGCGCAGCGCCGTCACCGTCAGCAGCGGCACCTCCAGACCGCCCGGCGTCACACAGAGCGACTGCAGCCGCAACGACTGCGTGGGACTCTCGCCTGCGTGCCCGGCAAGCCACGCGAGGTGCTGGCGCAGCTCCGTGTACGTGAACGGGAAGCAGTTCGTGAGGTACACCTGCCCAGCCCCGTCCTGCGGCATCGTCACCGAGAAGGTCACGGTGAAGTAGTTCTTCTGCTTCTTGCCGCCTCCGTCGCTGTCGTCGTGGCCGGTCCCGGGGAGCGCCGAGGAGGGCGGCGGCGTCGTGCCGGCACTCGCGGCGGGCGTCCGTCGCTTTGCGGTGACGGGCGGCGGCGGCGGCGGCGTGCGGGACGGCGAAAGGCGCGGCGGCGGCGAACACGCGGACGAGCGCACCGGCGAGCTGCGGGGCGGTGCGGCGGTGGCGGGCGACGACGCCACCGCTGCCGCTCCGGTGGAGGCGTTGAGTGCGTCCAGGTCGGAGCTGAACTGGTGCGCGCGTGCCGGCCGCTCGTACGTGTTGCGGAAGTAGAAGATGTGGTGACCGACCCGCTGCCACTGCGGGGCAACGCGCTTCTTCGCGGCGTGCTTCTCCGGCGTGGCGGCAGTTGCGGTTGTGGTTGTGGCCATGGTGTCCGGCACGTGCAGCAGCAGCGGCTTCTGCCCCTCGTTGAAAGTGGAGCCGAGCTTTTCCATGTTGAGGATGTTGAAGTGGTACGTCTTGCCAGGCGCGAAGCCGCGCACGCCGAAGTTGAACCACTGCGTGTACGAATTTGTCGCCGTGTCCCACGCCAGCACCAGGTCGTACTCGTTGTCGGCCACCTCAACAGCACGCTGCAGGTTGCCACTCTCGTAATCGGAAAAGAACGAAATGCCGTCGTGGCTCGGCACCACGGCAGACTCTGTCGCCCTTGCCGCTGATGCGGAGGCGCCGCTCGTCCGCTCATAGACAATTTTGTGTGCGTGCGGGTTGGGCGTGTGGTCGCACGCGGCGTCGTCCAGCTTCGCGAGGCGGGCGATGTGGTGGCGCAGCACGCGGACGCGCTCCTCCTGCGGGACGTCCTTCAGCGGCACGCGCAGGTGATCGTCCTCGGCGAGATTCGCAATGTGGCTCGGGCCGCCCTGCCAGTGCGCCGCAGTGGAGGGCGGGGCCGCATCGGTGAAGGGCCACGGCAGCTGTCCTGCGTGAAAGTCGCCCAGTGCGGAGGCCGCGTCGACTGCGCCGTCGTGCAGCTCCGGCGAGAAGAGGCCCGGCTGCGTGTCGACCAGCAGCAGCCCGTCCTTCAGGTCACCGACAGCCGCGGACGGCGGCGACAGGGCCGCGTCCGTGACGCTCACAAACTTCTCCGCCGGGCTCAGCGACGTTGTCTCGACCGTGTTGGTCAGCGACGAGGTGCTGTGGAAGACTTGCGTCGTTTGCGGGCCTTCCCCGGTGGCGAGCCCCGCCGTTGCAGCGGCAGACGCGAGGGCAGGAGCGCACGGGGACGAAGAGAGTGACGCTGCCCTGCCTGAAAGTGAAGTAGCAGCAGCAGTGTTCTCGCACAGCGGTGAAGTGTGCACCTTCTCTGGCAGCGCCGCACCTGCAAGCAGACCCCGCAGCGAGTCGGGGATGCGCTGGTCGATGTAGCAGGCAGCGTGATCTGCTAAGCTCGGTAGGCTCAGGCAGCCGTACATGGTCGCCAGCTGGACGTAGTAGTGGTGCCACTGCTGCGCCGCCGGCTCGTTGAGAGCCAGGATGCTCCTCACCAGCGCCTGCAGCCCGCCGAGGTCGCGCATGTCCGTCAGCACTCCGGCTCGGTCAGCATCAAGGAGGGTGGTGAGGAGGAGGAGAACGACGTGCACGCACTCCCGCCGCGGCACCAGGTGCGGCGCCTCCGCGGACGGCGTAGCGAGCAGCAGCAGACAGCTCCGCGGCACGTGGGATTGCAGCGCCGCAGCGCACACCTCCGACTGGACCTTGCCGCAGCTGCCCAGGCGGTGGAGGAGGGCCACGCACCACAGCAGCATCAGCTCGACGTGGCGCAGCGTCTTCACCACCCACGCCGGAGCCCAGTGCGCAGGGTCGAGGGCCACCAGCGGGCCCACTGCCGGGTGCAGCGTCTCTTCCGGCTTCTCGTACACCACGCTGCTGAGCAGCACGGGGGCGATCTGTGCGAGGTAGTAGGTGGCCATCGCAATCGATGTGGAACACAGCTCCGCCCCCCGCACGCCGACCTCCTTCGCCGACCCCGCGTTCCCGGTGAAGACGAAGAGCGTGAAGACGAAATGAGAGAAGGCGGTGCAGGACCACTGCATGCGGGCCTGGAAGCCGCGCAGCGCCTTGAGGGTGTCCTTGCGCGTGTGCGACGCGGTGTAGTGGTGGATGTTCGCCTTGAGACTCCTCGACGTCGCATCGAGTTGCAGCGACTGCTGAAAGGCGGCCAGCTCCGCCTCCAACAGCTGAAACGTCGCGGCGGCGCAGGCGAGGGTGCAGTCGAGGCTCTGGGAGAGCCGAAAGGCTGCGGACAGCTTCGCATTAAAGGTGTTGCCGAGTGTGAAGAGCAGCCCTGCCGCCTCGCAGGCACGCAGACACGCCGCCTTGGTGGCGCCGTTGGCCGCATCAAAGCGCAGCCGCCGCCTGGACTCCTGCAGCACCGACGTGCAGGTGCGGATAAGGCCAAGCTTCTCGCACAGCAGCACCGACTTGCGCTGGCGCTCGCCCGCCATGTGGCGCAGGATGTTGTAGAGGAAGGTCAAAATGGTCGCCATCACCTTTGCCTCGCGCACCGCCAGCGGGGAGCGGGCGGCGTTGACGAGCAGCGGGAAGGTGTGCGTGTTCTTGTGCAGCAGCAAAGCCCACGCCTTGCGTCGCTCCTTCTTGGAGATGAAGAGTCCCGAGGCGGACGAGATCAGCGGCGACTCCAGCTGCGCGTTGCACGACCGGCTGCGCTGGAAGTTTGCGCCGGCCGCCTCGCGGTGCGGGGACAGCGGGCTGAACGCCTCCGCGGACGGTGCCGTCTGAAAGGAGGAGAAGAGCATGCCTTGAATCACCTCGATGCTCTGAATCACCGTCGCCGCGTCCTCGGACAGCTCCACCGACTTGCTGGAGGAGAGACTCGACGGGCGGCTCGGACGACGATCGCGTCCGTTGCCGCTGCCCGTCAGCACCGGCGCGTCCCGCTCGGTCCCATCTTTCGACGCGTTGCAGATCTTCTTCACCTCCTGCAAAGCCTCCGGGATGGCGGTGTACGAGGCGCGCTGCCGCGGTGCCGACGCGTGCGTGCTGGCGCTGGAAGAGAAGGAGCGCGGTGGCGGGTGTGGCGGCGGGAGCGACGACGACGATTCCTCCCCCTCATGCGCGGAGACGTGGGTCTGCGTGGCGGTGGGTCGAAGGTAGGGCATGCGGGTGCGCAGTGACGTCCCTTTGGCAGCCGACCGCTTCGCTGCTGCCGACATGGGCGCGCTGGCAGTGGTGGTCGACGGCTTCGTGCCTGTTTTTTTCGCTTTGGGCTGCGAAGTGCTCCGGGTACCGGCTGAGGAGGAGGCGGTGGCGGCGGGTGCGGAGGACAGCGGTGGCCGATGCCCAACGGAGGACACTCGCTTCTGTGCAACGACGGGCGGTCGCGCGTCTGGTCCGGCAGCGGAGAAGGACGCGTTGCGGCTATGCCCGCTGCCACCTCGGGCTGCGGCGCTCATCGTCACGACTGATTCACGCGGATAGTTGCAACGTAGTATGTTGCGTTTTACGCCTTCGCTCCTTTCCTTTTACTGGATCTTTGTGTTGAGAAGCTCAAAATTGATGCAAAGGAAGAAAAGACACGCGTAAATGTCAGTTTTGGTTTTTTTTTATATTTACAAATGATCAAGACCCGGCTATGAGTGGAGACAGACGGGCAGCAGCGAAGCAATAAAAAAATATCGCGAGTTTGTATAAATGTTGTCAACAAGAGGAGATCAAAGAGGGTAACAGGTTTTTTATCGTTGTGTGTATAAGAAAGAGATGAAGCACTGTGAGAAGGAAAACTGCGATTATCAAAACCGCGTGAAAGAAGGAGAAGAGAAAGAAAGTACGCTATTGGTGAAAGAAAAGTCAGAAATTAAAACCGATGAGGCGCTTTTTATTATTATTCTATGATGCGTGTAGCAACTACAAACAAAAAGAGAACAGCTACAAAAAAAAAAAAAGAGGGATATACACCGAAAAGGGGTCCAGAAGAGACGACAATAGAATAAATGAACGAGAAGTTGACAGCCAGAATGGGGTGCGTTGGGTTTGAGAACTGCACGTCACGCGATGCCAGACAATCAAGAAAAAACAGTAGCCCGATAGACACAAAGCAAGGAATCAATTAATCATCATTTTTATTATTTTTTTTTACTACCTTGTTTTGCTTTGCATAACAAATACATCAGCAAATAGAGATTTGCTGCTGAAAGGAGAGGGGGGTGGTCGACTTGTTCGCCGTAAACAAGAAGGTGTCCGCACCAAGCATTGCAAAATTCGGCCATTTTTGTCCTTCACCTTTTCAGCATCGCTTTCGCGGAGTCGAAATGGCTGCATTAGCACGGAAAGCAGCAGCGCAGATATAAAAGGGTCTGACTTTTCTCTCTGTTATGTACCTGAATTCAGCCCGTATCAAGTCTCTTAGAGTGTCATTTCTGTTGGTTTCTTTTTTTGTTTGTTTTTGGTGAAAGTCAACGGAATCAAGCGCTCCTCAAATACTCGGAGAAAACAAAAAAAAAGACAACATTTAAAGTCTAAGAAGCATAGCAAAGTAAATAAAAAACAAAAAAGAAGGAAAAGTCATGCGAGAAATACAATTTGTTGTGAAGCTCACACGGAAATGCAGTACAAAAACAAAGCGGAAAAAGGTATCTCGCCTTTACTATTACAAAACAAAGAGGGAAAAAAAGCTGGAACAATAAAGAAAAAGGGGGAAAAAAAGCAAAAAAAAAAATAATTAAAATAAAGCAGTCAAACGTTCACATGTTTTCTGTTTTCTAATAATATTATAATAACACTCACAAAGAAAATGCTACTACAGATATTTGCGGACACATAAATTGACAAAGCACTCCGTAGCTACCCTTTTCTTTCAATGTATGCTTGCTAAGTGGTACAATAGTAAAAGGGAAAAGAAAAACAAAGAAGGAGAGTAGACCTACAATTAGATTACACAAGAACCATTGCTAGTGATGAGAAAGCCTCTAGCAAGTAATACAATTTAAGAAGATAGGCAACGCACTTTCATCTCATTCTAGAATTAACGTTCTTGTTTTGTTTTTCCACGCAGGCAGTTGTGTTGGGTGTGGCTTGCTCTTCGCCACGCCGTTGCTGACAACGTGAAGACCTTACTAACAACCGAGCATCACGAAACGCCTGCAAGACGGAACACAGTGCTGCTCTGAACGCACGAAAACAAACAAAAAAAGGACAAAGAAAAGACACAAGAAAACGAGCAACGACGAGTACCAGGTAGGCTTTGTCAGCTCCAAAAGAAAGTAATGTACATTTAAGCCTTCCGGTGAGTATTTTGAGACTTCGTCGTTTACTTCCTCGCTAGCGCGCGTACACGGCAACGGGAAATGAAACGCAAGGGTTAGAGATACAAACGAATTGTTCAACAAAAATAATACTAAAAAGAAGAAGAAAATAGAGTGAAAAGGCAAAAAGATGTCAACACAAAGCCGACGGCAATACAACGTTATACAAAAAAAAAAAAGAGGGATAGACATTGTAAAAACAAACAAGGAAAAAATGGAAAAATGTGAGAAAAAATTGATTACCACAAGCGCCCTATGTACACGTAAAATAACAAATTAATAGCTACGACTGGTTCGCCCTGCTGGTGACCCGATCGAGATCCTCCAGCATGATCTGCGCTAGGGCGATGTTGTCAGTGTCGTTGCCGCACTCGGTGTTGTCCATCGCACGCACTAAAACCTCCCGCGCGCCCTTTGGATCGCCCTGCTGCAGCAGCTGCGTCGCCTGCGAGAGAAAGCCGAACTTGGCCCCCAGCCGCTCCTGCCGCTGGACGACCAGGTGCCACTCCTCCTCCTTGGCCTGCACAAACTCTAAAAACTCGTACATGATCGGGTACTGCACGGTTGGCGTCCGCGAGGCGATGCCGATGGGCAGCCGCCGCACCGCCGCCCCTGCGCTCGGCACCGTCTGCGTGGGAACGTACTTGATGCCGCACGGCCGTGCGAGGATCTGACTCGCCGTGCTGTGCCACGCGCGGCCGTTCATGAGAATGCCACTGAATGCGTTGCCTGGAGACCCAGCAGACATCTGAAGAGAGGGCAGGCGGCGGTACATGGCGAGCCCGCGCTGCAGCAGCTGTGCGCCGCCGTCGTGCTGGCGTGGGTTGAAGAAGTGGATGCTGCGGTAGCCGCCCGAGCCGATCATGCCGACCAGCGAGTGCGGCGCCGACACCACCGCGGCCACAAGCTCGAGCTGCTCGTCCGTCGACGTCGGCGGTGGCTTTGGGCGGCTGCGGAAGGCCTCCATGATCTGGCGCGCCTTCTCGATGGCGAGCAGCACCGGCTCGCTGCTGAAGGGCACGAGGCCCCACACAAGGCACAGCGCGTCCTCGTAGGCGGTCAACACATACGCGTTGGCGTCCGCGCTGCCGATCTCGCGGGCGTCGTCGATGGCCTCCATGATGGCCTCGTAGTTGGTTGAGATTGTCTGCTGCATGGAGCGGTGGGCCGCCATGCCCTCCCCGGGCTGGCCGTGGCTCATGGAGCCGTAGACGGCATCCTGATCGTCGTAGATGTTGCGGTAGGCAATGTACAGCATCGTGACCGTCTTCAGCTGCGGCAGCGACGTCGTGTGGGCTGCGGCGGCGGCGGGAATGTTCGGTGCGCCGCTGACGCTGCCACCGCCGCTGCTGCTGGTGCGGGAGCCGCGGATGTGGTTCTTGCCCATGGACACCTTCGACGGCGAGGCGAGGTTGCTGGGCGGGATGAAGACGCTGCTGCCCATCGTCGACTGCACGATGGAAGATAGCGTCGACGTCGAATTCTCCAGCTCCGCCGGCGCGGAGTGGTGCGGGCTCACCGCCGCCGCGCCGGCGTTGTGATCGGCGGCACGCGGCAGCGACGACTCGAGAGGGGAGCGCTGCTCCGCGGAGGTGCCGGCGAAGCCGCCGAGCGGGCCGTACGTCGACTCCGCACGTCGGCGCGGCGGCGGGGCGTTGCGCGGTGAGGCCGTGATGGACGCGGCACGGCGCTGCACGCTGCGCTCGCGACGCCGGCTGAGGCGCCGCCCGATGCTCTGCGACGTCAGCGACGAGTTCACCACGAAAAGAATCGCAATCACGAAGGGCGAGATCGGGGCAAGGTAGCTGATCACGCGGAGCGCGCGCGGGATCGGCGCGGCGTCCACCCAGTACGGCGGCCACACGGTGATGTCGAGTGACATGGCCACGACGTACACGACAAGACCGAGCAGCGCGGTCACGAGCAGGCCGAGCCAGTGGGTCAGCACGCGCAGCACGCGGATGTGGAGGTTGCGGAAGTCGGTTTTGGACACGTCGAAGAATCTGCGCAGAGGCACCAGGGTGGCCCACAGGCAGGGCACGGCAAGGCTGTGGTAGGCCAGCATCAGACAGTGCGTCTCGTACACGAAGAGGACGGAGGCGACCAGGATGAGAAGGCTGAGCGCCAGCGTCACGTAGACGGAGACCAGCGGCATCATGTAGGCAGCCCTCAACGAGCGCGAGGAGGCCACTTTAGACGACTTCGCTGCCGCGGCAGCAGTTTTCCCTTCAAGGGGATTCTCCGTGCCGTTCCGTGGCGCGGTGCCGCCCAGCTTCGCCCCTCCGTTCCCGTCAGACCCGGCGGAGTAGCTGTCGGAGTTGATTTGCTTCTCCGGCGTGGCCTTGGCGTTGGCCAGGTCCGCCTTCACCAGGGCAGTCGCCGGTGTCGATGCTGCTGGCAGCCCCACCGTCGCCATGCCCAGCGGCTGGTCCGCGTTCGGGGGAGACAGCAGCAGCCGTGTCGTGTCCGCCTCGCTGCTCGTCGTGCCGGCGCTGCGCTGCGCATGCACGACGAGGCCGCGGCGGCTACGCACGGCCCCGGGCGACTTCGTTGCGAGCGGGTTGGCGGTGGCGGCCGACCCGCGTGGGCTGATGTCGGACTGCGCAGAGGCGAGAGAGACGCTGTCGACGCCGGCTGGGGCGGTGGTCATGATGGACTCCTGGATGCTCGAGAGATCCTCGTCGCTGTCGTCGTCGTCGCCGCCGTGCAGCCCCGCCTCGGCCAAGGCGAAGGCGCGCTGCTCGTCCGGGTCGAAGGCGGCGACGGAGCGCACGTCCGCCGCCGCGTGGGCCATCTGCGGGCTGGTGGTGACGGGAGCGGTGCCTTCTTCGAGGAAGTCGCCCGCCAGAGCAGCAGCGGACAGCTCCAGCGTGCTCTTCGACCTCCCGTGGCGTTTGCGGTTAAGCACCGCGGCGCTGACAATCGCGATGCCGTTTAGGACGAGCCACACGACGAGCACGACGGAGATGGCCAGGGCGAAGGCGAAGGAGATCCACTTCCGGTAAATGCCGCAGATCACCGTCAGGGCAAAGTAGTAAAAGAGGGGGAAGAGCCCCCAGAACCAACACGCCATGCGTATGGCGCTGCTAAGCGTAATCGACATAATAGCCAAATCCTTCCTTATTTTGTGAGTGATGGAGACAAAAGAAGAGGAATCTTTACTATAATGTATATACGAGGGGGAGAAAAAAAAAACAGAAAGAAGGGTTTGAAAACGATTACGTGTGCGATTGCTACTGGTGTCTGCTAGCTTGCGCGTTGTCAAACATGCCCAGCAAAACAGAAGAGTCGCACGCAAAGAAGTTAAATCCAACTTTTCAAACCTGACAGCGTGAAACGAAAGGGAAAGGTTTAAAAAAAAAGGTAAAAAAAGGGCTAAAGAGGTCAACAAATATTATATACAAAACAAAAGGTTCCAAATGTGAAGCGCGAAAAGGCACAAAAACAAGTAAAAGATGAGTAAGAAAGAAGAAGAGAAACCAAGAAAAATAAAAAAGAGTTCCAGAGTTACTTTTAAAATATATATAGAATTTATATAGTTTTGATTGGTTAAGGATCACTTGTCAGGTGTCCAAGGTTATGAGATAGGCAGAAAAGCGGCGTACTGAGCACACAAAGGTTGTGAGGTCAGCAAGGTTCTCTGCAATTAAACCCTTTTTTGTTTTTTATTTCTGTTGAAGACACACGCACGTCCAGCTTATTTTTTTCCGCTGCGTGACCACCGCTTGGAGCGTCAAAAATAGATTGAAAACAAATAGTCGTTATGTGTGTATAATACTATTGCTTTCAAGCTGTGAGATATTGAAGAAGAATGAAATGTAGTAAGGGAGTGTCAAGGGAGAGATGCAGCAAAGGGAGAAAAGGGTGAAAAAGAAAAAATGAACGATTAAGTTGTTGGATTTGCACACTTGCCACGGCTCATGAGGAACGTAGAAGCTTTTTTTTTTTTTTTTTAAGCGCACGTGTCACATGCGTCGCACTAAACTCGCTGCTTCTCTGATTTCAGCCACTGGAATGAAAGAGACTTTCAATGATGCTTCAGAGTTTGCCCATGTCGATGCATGTCAGTTTTTTTTCTCTCTCTTCGAACTTTGGGTATCTTCGACCGGCGTAACGAAAAGGAGAAACAAAAACGTCAAGAACGGCATAATATAAGAAATTCGAGAAAAATTGAGAAAAACAGCAAAAAGTGTGAAGATTCAAATAAATAAAATATAAAAAGGCGCGATCGCTCGAGAGAAAAAAAAAGAAAAATTAGTCTGTTTGGCGCTCCTCTGTTCAAATACCTCTCATCAGTTACGCGCCACACCACAACGCGTCTTCGACAGTGCAGTATACTTGTTTTTTCACAGAGGTGTACCAGTGAAAGAGCGCCGAGGTCAAAATACATATCCGCGCAGAGGATAAGGAGAACTGAGAGAGGGAAACAACTTTCTCTTTTATTCAACGCCCAAATCATCTGTGGCTTACCTCCGCTTCGCGTCCATGGTTTCCACTTCAATCTCAACCTCGGAGATGGGCTCCGCGCCGCCTTTGGAGCCCGCCACGCGCTTCTGGTCCTCCACAAACTCCACCTCCGTTGCTCCCTCTGTCTCGTAATTGCCCACCGTCTCCTTTGGCAAACTCACGTCGTCCGGCTCTAGTTGCTCCTCGACGAAGTCCTTGTTCACCTTGCCCGTCTTGAGGTCGTAGGACAGCTTCGCCGCCCGCGCCACCTTCTTGCCCTTCTCGTTCTCCCCCATACCAAAAGCCATGACCCCCATGGAGCCACCCGGCATCCCGTCACCGCCCTGCAAGGCAGACTGCAGCATCGACGCCATGCTGTCCCGCATTTCAGGGGTGAGGTTGGCGCGCAGGGTGTCCTGCATCTGCGCGATGTTGTGCGGGTCCATAAAACCGCTGCCGCCTTGAAAGCGGCCGTTGAAGAACTCCGGCGTCGCGCCCTGCGACGGTGCCGGTGCACGTGCCTTTGAGAGAATGTCAGAGAACTGCTTGTAGCGGTCCTCGTCGCTGCGCAGCAGGCGAGTGGGTCCGAAGGCCGCCACCGAGTACGCACAAGCCACCGTGCGGCGCATCATCTCAACAAAGCAAAAAAAAAAAGAAAAGAAGAGAGTTACAAACCTTGCGTAATCAGTGGGAAATAAAAAGTAACGTCAAACTTTGTTTTTTTGTGAGATTTCAAATGCAAGCACTTCGTATCCAAACTAAACAAAGCTGTTCTGCTATCTGCGCGGTTGACATGTAACACGGAAAGGAGCAAGCAAGAAACGCGACAGTAGAGATAAGTGAAGTACAAGACAAGAAAGGCACTGAAGAAGTGGCCGCAAGCGTGTTGTGGCGAGAGCCAGTGGCCCACGAAGCAACAGAAAAGCAAAAGAGAGTCATCGTTCTCCGTAAGCACTAGCATCCCTTCTTTTTGTCGCTTCCTTGATACACCGGCGTGACACGCACAAAGAAGGTGTCACATCCTTTCTAGGTGTTTGTTTGTTTGTTTTCGTCAGCCGATGCGTGAACAGAGTGTTGAACAAACCCTTCATAGCTTTTGTGCTCACTCAGGTTTCGCTACGTACTATCAAAGCGACCAAAAAAAAAGTCAATTTTTGCTTCTATGAGCACTAGTGAAACAGAGTATATTTTATGGTGTCCTTTTTTTCTTTTTTTACATTTAAGTCTCATGAACTTAGTTTTACTCGCTCCTTCTATTTTTCTTCGTTAATGGGCACTTCGATGGGAAGTGATGGCGCAACAGTTAAAAAAAAAAAACACCGAATTAAGTCCTTACAGTAAAAACGAAAAGGAATGAAAAAGACAAAAGTAACCTGACGGAGGAGCCGCAAACAGGCACAAAAGCTGCTTGTCCTTCGCTCCCCGCCCGCGACTCTATTTCCAACACACACACACAAATGACGTGAGGGAGAAGGAGAATGTGAAATCGAGGGAGTGCAACAACAATAAAACTAAATTTCTTCGCTGAGTAGATAAAAACGTGTTAAAAAAATTTACAGAAAGAAGATGCTCGTATGCAGATGTGAAACAGATTTGAAAAAAATGTTAATAATTTCCAGTTTTCGTTTTTTTGTTATATATATTTTTTTTCTCAAACAGAGAGAGACAACCCAAAAATCTCGTGAAATATTCACCCTCTTATCGATGTCAGATAAAGGAAGAACAAGAAGACGCTGCTCAAAAGGGAGGAAAAATAATTCGCCAGTCAACAACAAAATGAATGTCCAGGGAGAATTGAAATAGAAAATAATAAGAATACCATAGCAGAGGCACACGAAAAAAAACAAGTGAAGGAAAAAAACAACAGAATGAGAAAAATCAGCGGTAACGATAAGCACACCGAAAAGACATCCGTCTATTTAGCGAGTGCGAAAAACAGACACTCAGGAAGAACTACGTGTTTTCTTCCTTTCTTTCAAGTATTATTCGGCGTTGTGTGATGTCTTGCAGTTGTCTTAACATGCTCAAGACTACGACGGGGAAAACAAAAAAGATGGCGCACTACCTCACACTGGAACCTCTCCGATGTTGAGAGACGTCTTGGTGGGGAAGCGCAGCCCGAGCAACTGCTCCTCCTCCACCCCGAGCTCCGCCAACAGCGAGTTCCCGCCCGTCTTGCCAGGCTCGCGCGCCGTCGCCTCTTTCTTTCCTCGCATTGTCCCGTAGTTCGCGTGGCTGCTCGCCGCCATGTGGATGTAGCTGCTCGCGGAACGATTCGAAAGATTGACAGGAGTCCAGACCCGCTGCGAGGGGTACGCGCGAAAGGGTAGCAGGCGAAAAAACCAGCGCACCAGAAAGCGGCGGTGCTGCGGCTCATCGCCCTCCATCAGCTCCGTGTAGAGTCGCCCAGGCAGCGGCTTGCCGTCCGCGCCGGTTTCCGGTATTGTGCGGCGGGCATCGCCAAACACCTGCAACAGGTTACGGCGCACGCCCAGGTCGTAGATGTTCTTGCGCATGAAAGATTTGATCGAGCGAGCGCGGTACGGCGTGGCGTTGGGCCCTGCCCCGCCCTCCTCGTCCGAGTCACCCGACGTGTTGTACGACGACAGCCGGCGCTCGTTCTCGTAAATCACCATATCGATGGTCGTCACGTTGTGCCGCGCGTATGTGAAGTGCCGCTTCAGCAGATAGGTCGTCATGGCGAAGAAAAGCAGGCACTGCGCGATGCACACGAAGACACCAAAGAACGGCGGCCCCACGTTCAGCTCCTCTGTAATCGTCGCCCCCACGCCGAGGCCTGTCGGGTTGGCCGTCGCCTGCATCTCCCTCTTCACCTCCGCCGCGGACGCACCGCCGCTACGCTGCTGCAGCAGCGCCCGCCCCGAGCCGAAAGCGTATACGCAGAGAGCGACAAGCAGCAGCGTCAGCACCCACGTCGTCAGCAGCCACGTGTAGAGCAGCACGAGGAGGTAGTTCTTGTAGTTGAAGAAGCCGACGCACTGGCCCAGCCACGGGCAGTGGTGGTCGTACTTGAGCACGCAGAAGTTGCAGCGGCTGCAGTGGTGCGCGCGTGGCGGCTTGTAGGTGGCGCACATGGGACAAAAGTGCAGGTAGTTGTTCTGCACGCTGGTGTAGCTGTTCGCTTGCGGGTTGAAGAAGAACTGCTCGTTAGCGCGCTGCGGTTGCGGCGACGGCGGCTGGGCGGCCGCGGCGGACTCCTTCAACGCGTCGGCCGCCTGCGCCGACTCCTCCGGCGTGTCTGCGGCAGCCGTTGCGGCGCCAAACGTGCGGAGGCGGCCGTGCTGCTGCGCGTTGAAGGCAATGGCGGACGGCGGGTAGAGGCCGACCGGTGAGTCGGAGACCCCGAGGGGCTCGTAGAAGGTGCTGAGGGCCAGCGTGGCGCTCTTCGTGGCGCGTTGACGAAACACCGCTGGCACGCGTCCCGGTGGGGTGAGCAGTGCCATCACGTAGGCCCACGTGGCCATGGCGAGGAGCACGACGGAGGTAAGAAAGAGCAGCCAGCCCCACATCCGCACCTCGTAGAGCGTGGAGACGCTGACGGGCGAGAGTCGGGTCCAGCGATTGCTCTTCCCATCGTTGAAGCCACCGCCATTTTTGCCGACCAGGTCGTCTGCCGTGAGGTCGATGAAGGGGTGCAGCACCGTCGCCGCCAGGGCAGCCAAGGTGTTGGGGAAGAGGTAGGTGTAGAAGCTGTGTGCGGAGTAGAAGGTGGTGAGAATGAGCGCCGTGACCACGACGATGTCACTCCAGCTCCGCTGAGAGCCACAGCACATTATCTGCACTGATGGATCAAGCCTCCGCACACACACACAAGTAGGCAATCAAAATGACGCTAATCTTCTTTCTTTTTTTTTCTTTGTTAGTTCTACTGTTTTCTTTTTTCCTTTACGTTATCGAGATGAAACACGAAGGTGAAGACAAATCACTTCTCCTGGGTGTGGTCGTGTCTTTCAGCTTCCTGTTTCAGCTCGTTGTGATCTTCTCCAATTTGAAAAAGGCAGCAAGGCACCACTCTTTCGTATTTAAAAAAAAAAAATAGAGAATGCTTTTCAGAGAAGTCAACTAAATATTGCGCGCATGTGGATTTGTATTTAAACTTTCTTTTACACCGTGTGTGCGTCCGTATGTAGAGAAAAGGTGTGTGTTGTTGTTTATTATAGTCAGAGTAGAGTTACTTTTAGCGATTGCGACTAATGTCTACCTCTCTTTTTTTGTTTTTGATGTGTGTGTGTGTGTAGGCGCTGAATGCAATAAAGTTCTATTTTTCGTCCTGAATCTACCACGCATGCAAAACAGACGAAAAATTAGCAAAACAACGATTGGCAGTATGCTAGTCAGTGCAAAAGTAGTCGATTAACAACAAAACTATGAAGAATCAAGCGTGGGAAAGCCTCTGTGCGATAGATAGCGTACTTACCTTAATTATGAAACCAAGTTTACAGAATGTGCTCTGTTTTGTTCGAGCGTTTCCCTTAACTTGAAAGTTCGAAACGATGTTTTGTTGTCGCTATGCAGGTATTGCAGTGAGTATTTTGTTTCTACGAGAAGGAACAAAGCTGACGTCTAATTGTGATGACTATTATTTTTTTTTTCAGCTGCGCGAAAATAGGGAGGTCAAAGCAGCTCGCTTTGCTTAATCCTTCTTTCCAGCAGAATATCTTCGTTTTTTTTTTCAAATTAGAAAAATAAAATAAAAAGGAGATTGTAACAAGTACGAGGCAAAAGACAAACCAGTGAATAAAAAAAAATAAGGATATAGCTTACGGCTGTCTGGCTGTCTCTGGTGGCCGCAATAATAGTAACTTTGAGGAATAACTCATGCAGGCATAAAAAAAAAAAAGAGGGCACACACAAGAAAAAGAGGAAGAAGGTGAGGAAAGGAAAAGGGGAAAAATCAGGCGCCTCTTTGTGCTTTCTCGCAGCTCAAGTACTAATAGCGCAAACTGACTTGTTATGATAAAGTTTGTTGCCCTCAAAGCTGCAGCAGTCACGAGGTAGTAGCAAAAAATCGTTGGCGGTAAGAAGATCAAAGCACCTTCGCTATTGCAGCAGAAATAGACATTGCTGAACGACTCCGAAAAGTTCAAAGGTGAACAGAAAAAAACATTTTTCTGTCGCTCGACGAAGAACACAAGCTTTATTTGTGGAGCATCTTTGCAACATTCTCCAGCAATTTTACTCACGACAAAAGAGAAGCAAAGCATAAAACATTTCCTTTTTTTTTTCTCAAATAAACTCAGCTATTGTTTAACCCTTTTTTTAGGGTTTTTTTTTTTAAAGATTAGCACAACTATAAATTATTTCACTTCATTAATGGAAGTGTAACACGTGGTGGGCTTGATAGCTCCGTTTTCGTTTAACCAAAAAAAAAAAAATCAAGGGTTGTTTTGTAAATGGAGGGAGTGTAGAAACCCTCATCTGTTGCTTTTACTTTTTGCTGTTCAGTACGCCAGACTCATGCAACTTGATAAGAAGGAAACGATAAAGTCTCGACTTGAGCAAGGAGAGACCGAGAAAGGCGTCGTAAAAGTTTGATTACAGACAGAAAGGAAGAAAAACGTGAAACAGAAGCACGGACCATTCAAAGAAACAAACAATTTCTTACAAGGGAAAAAAAAGGTGGCAAGGGATGAAAAGAAAAGTTAAAGATGGCGTAAAGTGAACGAATTAAATAAACGAACATATGAAAGGAGGAAGAAAAATACCGATCTCGAAACATAAGCGTTGAGGAGCATGACAACTACACCTATAGCACAAAGAAAAAAAAGAGGGGTAAAACCAAATCGCTGCAAAGGGACCAAGGCACGAGAACGAAGAAGAGGAAAAGCAAACATAAAAGCTGCAGAGGATACGCTATCGAGCGCGAGAGTGATGAAGAAAGGAAAAAAAAATGTCTGCGGACTTAAATGCATTCTGACTCTAAAGCAGTTCTCTAATTGCCTCATACGTTAGACTTGACGTTCTTCTTTCCATTTCTTCTTCTTCTTCGGCGGTCGGACCACAGGCAGCGCTATGATTCCATGGTAATTTTTTTTTCCTGGTGTAGTCACTTACGTTTAGTATTAAACGCATCGAACTCTTGGGATAAAACACAAAACAATAGGTTTAAATGGTCTCTTTTTTTTTTTTTTTGCATACTAGAAAAAGTAAAACAGAATCAGGGCATTGAAAGCGCGGAGACAACATTCAAAAAAATAAAAGACGACGAGATGTTAAGCGCCGTGACTGTAAAGCGATTTAGGGCCCGCTTTGAAATCACATGCGACTTTACACAAAGCGTTGGTTTCTGTTTGTTTGTTTTTTAATAAGAGCTGTTAGAATCACGGTAATGTGTATAATAAATCGTAAAAAGAAGAAATGATAACAATAGCTTCAAGCCGTTGCAGAAGCCTGAAGGAAAAGAACACGTTGATAAAAAAGAAAAATCATAAAAACGCATCGCAAAAATAGGTGTTAATATCGTTTTAGCCATATTATGGCTTAATTCTTTTTTGATAATAAAAGAGCGCCACAGCTTGAGAGGAGATGAGCACCTGACCTGAATGTAAAGTATTGTGATAGTTTCTGGCGTTCGCAAATTCCTGTGCTGGGCCTTTGAAAAGAAATAAGAGCAGATTCCACTTCTTTGTGTGATGCAGAAATGCACTCTTTTCTTTTTTTTTTCGAGCAGAACTAAGGAATTCAACGCTAAGGAACTAAAAATCAAAAATTGTCAAGTTGAAGGTAGGCTGGGCTTGCGTTCGTGTACTCCATACTAAAGAATACTGGAAGTATTGTTAAAGAACGCTTAAATAAAACTTTTTGGTGGTATGCGCTTAAGTATACAAACGAAAAAAAAAATCAATGGAGAAGAGAAAAGTCAATTGAAGATCAAAAGCATAATAAAAATCATAAAGTGTTCTTGTTATAACAGAAACAGATTAAGAAAAAAATGGACGGTTTGAAATGATAGTAGATAAAGATATAAAAAAAAAACTGAGCAAAAGTAATAGTAATAATTAAGCAAAACAGTGAAAAATTACACCGTTTTTAGGATTATGCGATGCAAAAAGACGTTAAGTAACAGATATCAGAAAGAGCAATAAAAAGATTATCGTTTTAAGCGATTTCGGGAAAAAACGATTGGTTAAGTATAAAGGACGGCTGACCAAAACATGAAACGGGCTGAATACGAAAAAAGTGCAAAAAAAAAGGACAAAGAAAGGGAAAAAGGCGAAAGCACAACTGAACCGAACCGAGCTCGGACAATTTGTGTCTGCGATTGTTTCAAACAACGAGCAATGGGTGTTGCTGCTGTGAAATGCTATTTTTTTTTTTTTTATGCTTCACCTCGTAAACCATTTCACGCGCATACAGAGGGAGGGAACACAGAAAAGCAAATCAGGTAGATTTAAATCAATAGTTACTACAGAAAAGAAAGCGAAAGAAGAAGGGTGGGAGAAGAAAACAACAAACGATTTCAGAAAAGGCAATTTTTTCTTTTTTTTTTGAATTGAACGCAAACTATATAGAAATGAAACAATCAAGAGGATTTTGAAAAAAAAAAAAGATTGACAAAAAAAGATTGTTCTACTGTCAGCCACGTCAAAGAGAGGGAAAAAGAGAAGAAGGGGAACAAAAAAGGTAGCGGCGTTTTGTAGCAAGGTAAATTTGAAAAGAAATCGACAACCAAGGAAGTAAAGATAAAAACATCAAAAGTAAAGCAAAGTGTTAAACGACAAAAGCCATATATTGATAGTAGCGGAGGTCAAGAGTTTCCTGCGCTGCTTGTCGAGCACCAACGTGCCTTTTGTGGCAAGGTCATTTTATGCACTGCAAGCGTTACAAACTCGTTTACCATATTTTCAACGGAACAACAAAGTGGTTGAGATTTAAACAAAAAAAAAGAACACAATACGGGTAGCCACTAGAATGAACAGTAAGCCAACGCTCCAACAAAGTAGGCACCCAAAAACATGTGTGGGCGAGAAAAGAAACTCCTGCTGCTTTCTAGCAGATTGGTTTTTTGCCGGTTTTTTTTTTCTTAAGATAAGAGTGGGGAGAGTTCATCTGTTAAAGCACAATCGTTATCCCTCCAGCTTTTTAGCGAGGATCAAAACGTTAACAATTCTATGGAGAAGGAGGAAACCACGTATAATTAAAGGTTGGTTTTTTTTTTGTTTTTAATTACAGAATAAAAACGAAGTGCAAACAAGAAAAACAACGTTTGAAAAGCACTTGAGCAAATACAAAAATTTTGGTTCGTTCAGAAAAAAAAGGAAGAAAATAATAACGATACAAAAATTAGAAAGTGAGTCTTTAGACATGAATAAAGGCAAGAAATGCAAAAAAAAAAAGGTTCTACGAGAGATTGTGTCGTGGCAGCAAGTCACGTCCACGTTTGAAAAATATATGTTTATTATTTTATTATTTTGAATCAGACTTGTCACGTTGTGAACGCAGAGAACAAAAAACAATGAAAAGTAGAGAAAGGTGCGCTACAACTGCAAACGAGTCACATTTGACAAAGTGAGCGGAAAAAAATACGACATCAATGGAAGTTGGGCAGACAAGAAGGAAAAAGATAAGGAAGCCGCGCTGTTGACAGCACAGAACCACCAGAAATGAAAAAGAAAAAGCGAAACGATTTCAAAATTATAAAATAAAAACGACACAATACAGATTTTCCGTTATGTACGGGAACGTGGCGTGAAGAAGTGAGAGTGGCGCCAGCTGAGACTAGAGAAACAAAAAAAAAAAATGTTCAACTTCTTCAAAAATGCGAGGTAGTTGCCGCAACAGCTTCAAATACGCACACAAGTGTGGCACTTGTACGAACCTGAGCAAATGGGAAAGGAAAAAACGCATGTGTCTTCTTTCTTCAAAATGCAAAGTCGTATGCACGAAAAACGCTAAGTACATATTCAAAAATTTTAATTAAAAAAAGGAAAACGGACAAAAAGTGGGAGTCGCTGGTGCGCTCACCACTCCCTAAATATCAAATCACCGCAGACTGGACTCTTGCGCTGGAGAGAAAACCAGATGAACGAGCAATATAGAGGAAACGACTGCAATGAAGGAGACTCAATAGCGATTTCATGTATAGCTAATAGAAAAGAAAAAATCAACTTTCACTCCCAAACTGCTAAAAGCATCACTTTCTATCTCTCAACCTGTCTTGTGTCTTTGCTATTTCTTGAAAGCTGCGAAGATGCAATCACAAGTACCCAAGATGGTAATCGAAGACGAAAAGATGCAGACATCATAGCAGCTTTACATTTGCTTTACATGTGAGCCTCCATGGGCACGAGACGGTGAACAGACCTCGTCTTCGCAAGCACCCATCTTTAAAAAGATAAAGGGAACGGGCAAAGGAGTAGTCTAGCTGCACCAGCAACTAGTCTGAAACGCAAGAGTGGAAACAAACCTAAAAACGTGAAACAAATAAAAAAGAAGAGTGAGACAGGACAAAGACAACTGCAACACCGAAAGCGCATCTACTGCTATGGATAAAAAGATGGAAGAGGAGAAAACAAAGGAGCTGCTGTGCTCGGTGCGCAGCCTCTTTGCAGCCCTTCACTGATCGGACACGATAAAACAAAAACAAATGATCCACTTTTTAAAAAAAGCCGCATAGATAGGAAATAATAATAATAATAACAGCACGAAGGTGATTAAAATCGAGAAAAAAAAACAGTTTATACGAAGAACAACAAAAGTGCAGAAAGACAACAGAAGGTGCTATAATGGAAAGCAAGCTCACAGCAGGCACCAGATTGAAACAGAGAAACGAAAACAGGAAAGCGCAAATTTACTGAATAGGATAGTGGCACAAAATTAAACAGGAACACAAGGTTCACGTTGTTCAGGAGACGAAGCAAAGCTCTGTAGAAAAGCTATGCAGTCACGCCAACAGCAAAAAAAACGGCAAGACAACTGCATGTCTTCGCCTCTCGCAAAAGTGGACAATCAACACGTGAGTAGAGAAAGAAACAATCGGGGTGTTCTTCGAAAGACACTTCTAACGAAGAAAAAGCGTTCAACGAGAACGTAAAAGACGTAAGGGGTAGACACAAACAGGGGAAGGCTTGAGCAAAGGGGGGAAACAAAGCCGTTAGGAGAATAGATGGCTAAAATGATTCACCCCGGAAAAAAAAAATATATAGTTTCAAACTGTGGCGGTACACAATACCATTACATAGTTGTGTTTTTTTTTTTTTTTACCCAACCAAAGCGTGTTTGATAATCGCTACGAGAGCGTTCGGTAAAAACGTGGCAAGAAAAAAAAACTATTCGTGGGTACCTTTATTATCGTTTCAACACACTTCTTCTTCTTTGCAACCTTGCAAGCCGAAAGCAGCAAAAACCTTTGCAGACCTACGACGATTGCGCGGCAGATCGAACGCCGAAGAGAAACAGCACTGCGCCGTGTTCGCCCTCCACGCGCCTCCTCCTTCTCTAGCACGATCTTTTCTATTCCCGTAAGCTGAGTTGGCAAGGAGAGGGACTCACGAATGCAGGTGCGCCTGCGGTGCCTCCACGTGCACCACGCGATACTGCACGCCGTTCACGTTGACGAGTCCGCCAGGCGGCGGCAGCGAAATCTGCTGCGTGCCGTCCTGCGTGAACAACGGAAAATATGCCGGGCCCGCGAGGCTCTGCGGCGGCTGCACCATGGCGGGCGGCAGCGTCATGACGTGCGTCGCGGGCGCCATCATCTCCGCCGGGTACGGCGGCGACTGCGGCGTGCTGTCCAGCGGCAGTGAGGCGTTGGTGGGCGACACGAGGGTGTACTGCGGCGGTGGTGGCGGGACGCGGTTGAAGAAGGAACTGGCGTTGGATGGCACGGCGATGCCGCCGTCCGACGCGGGGGAGAAGAGCGCCTCCGCCACGGCGCTGCGCAGCGTGCTGTCCTTGCTGCTGAGTGGGGTGTCCTCGCTGTCGAAGAGGCGCACCTTGCACTGGCTCGACCGCTTGCAGCGCCAGTGGATCTCGCCGGTCGTCTTGCTGCGCACCATCACCATGTTCTGCGCCGACCGCTCCTTTCCGTGCACCTTGCAGCGCACCCGGTCCAGCGACCCGACGCGGCGATTCGCCAGCGTGCTGGAGTTGTACGGCTCATACTCGAAGTCATCCGCGTCCACGTCGGCGTCCACAGCCGGCGACGACGCACCGCCGACGCGCAGCGCCTCCGCGTTGGCCGGTGTCTGCAGCGTCCACCCGTTGGGCGACGGCTGGAACGGTGGCGGTGGTGGCGGTGGCGGCGGGAGCGCCAGCTTCTGCATCGGCGACAGCGCACTGAGGCTGCCCTGCGCCGAGACCTGCGAGTGCGAGTTGAAGGAAATATTCTGATGCTGCTGCTGCTGCTGCTGCTGCTGCGGCTGCGGTGGAGGCGGGGGTGGCGGCGGTGGGTTGGCGGTGTATTCGGGCTGGACGCACCACACCACGTTCCCTGCGGTGTCCAGGGTGCGCATGAGCAGGCCAGTGGGGGGAACGTTCGTGTAGACGCAGGACGAACCCGACACCGTCTCTGGCGCAGTCGAGGGCGGAGCCGCGTAGCCCCACGGCTGCGTCGTCACCGGCACGTAGGAGGCGCTTGCGGAGAAGCTGAGGCTGTTGTCCAGCCGCCGCACGCCCGACGCAGCGAGCATGTCAGCGTCCATGTTGTGTCGCGCCATCGTCGTGGGCGGCGGTGGCACACGCGTAAACACACTGCCGTCCAGGTAGCCGGGCACGGGCATGTGCACGACGCTCGTGCTGCCCTGCATGGCGCTGATGCTGGTGTTGACGTTGTCGCGGCTGCACGACACGCCGTGCGTATCGCTGCTGTTGAAGGCATTGTTGCTGCAGTTGAGGCAGCTCGAGGCGAGCCCGTAGCTCTTGTTATTGCCTGGAGCGCTGGACGCGGAGTTGTCGGTCATCACGGGCGGGAAGCTGGGAAAGGGGATGAGGTGTGCGCTGCCGTCGGTGTTGCGTTGGGGATGCATTTGAAGGCCGTGAGGCACAGAAGGAAAAAACGAAGCGATAAAAAGAGAAGCTGATGACCGTGAGAAAAGGGAGAAAAAAAAAGCGTGAATGACCGCTCAGCAAGGGATGCAACACGCAGCTAGGAAGAACACGAATGAGTACTAGTGGCAGAGGCACAATCAAGCAAGTCAGGCAAAAAAAAAAAAAGGAGGGGCAAATAGAAAAAAAAAAGAGCTTTCACAAATGGAAAAAAAAAATCAGCGAAAACAGGGGTAGTACTGAGTTTTAAAAAGATTTTTGACCAAGACAACAACTCAACTGCAACCTGAAAAAAAAGGCACCAAGTCAAAAAAAAAGACTTTTTGTAAAGACACGAAGAAAAGAGACAAAGAGGGAAAGGGAAAAAAAACAGCAAAGTAAATACGGGAAGGAAAGAAGGAGCTAAAAAAGCCAAAATTGTCACCTTGTCAAATTGGTGAAGTTGAAGAACAATCACGAAAACAGAAAAGATCAATTTTGCAAAAAAAAAAAGGAAAAAGAAAGTACGCACGGATAAAGAAGCACACCCGCAATCCTAATTTTTGTTTTTCGTTTTTGTTGTCTTAAAAAAGAGTAGACGGGCAAAACAAAACGGGTTCAAACTGGCTTTTTTTTACGCTCTGTTATGACGAGAAGCGAACAAAGAAAAAAACGAGAGAGAATCTGTTAGCGCGTCTCTGAGAAAACAACGAATGCGGAAAGAAAAGGGAACAAAAGCTGGGTGGGAAAAGTATATATATCGAAAGTATAGAATTTAACGGTGGTAGAGGAAAATAGATGCCAGTAAAATAAGGAGCTCGTGAATACTGAGCGTAATGCTAGGACAAAAAGTCGAAACGCGTGAGGGTAGTAACGAAAGACACAAAATAACAGTAGCGAAAAATGTGGTAAAAAAATGATAAGTAACAGAGAACAGGAAAAGCTCAAGGGAAAGGGGAAAAAAAGGGAAACAAACGCGGCTGGTTAAGGAAGGAAGAAAGAGCACGAGCAAATCAAATGAAAAAAAGGCGAAACACAGTTGATTGGCTAGCTCTGTATGCTGCGTTGTCAGAACACAACAGAGATACCAGCAAAAAACAGCCTTCAGATTGTCAATTTGTCGTACTTTAGTCAATCCAAAAAAAAAATGTTTGACAAAGATTGTTCTATTTTACAATAACACAAAAAAAAATTAGTTAACACCTCAATCCAAACTTTGAACGGACGTCTTAAAGCCGGCTTCTACGTTTGCCCACTTGAATATTTTGTTTTGCAGGTGTTGTCGAATAGCAGAGATGGACGGCTGAGAGAGTGTGTGAGTCACGAGAAATCTCCGACAAGTCCAGCAGCTCTACCAATACAACGTGCTTAATGCGCTGACAGTAGAGAAGAGAATTTGGAAAACGAAAGAAGTGGCTTGAAAGTTCACGCGATCTTCTACGATTTAAAAAAAAAAAAGAAAAAATACAGAACAGGACGAGGAAGAAAAAAAAAGCACAATAGAGACAGGCGAAAAATCAAAGAGGGAAAGCTCACGACCACTTTGAAGGGAATAACTGAAAGAAGGGGGAAAGGGAAATGCAATACGTCAATCCTTTAAAAAGCAACAGCTACTCGGGCACGATTTTGGCGTCTCCGTGATACGGAGTGCTGAGAAAAACGCGAGAAAAGGGGGAAGGACAAATCGCGACGGAAAGGCAGTATTGTGGCACGTAAGCGGTGCCAAGTGTGCGTTGGCTAAACACTCTCTTTTCGCTGTTGGCGTCGGCTTCAATGAAGCGACTCGAAGTCGGCAGGAGTCGGCGAAACGGAGAGGAAAAAGTACAAGCTGAAAGACGGCACTCAACTCGCGCAATTGCACTTTTGTATACAATCCCTACCAAAAAAAAAAAAGAGATGATACAAAAAAGTGGGAAAAATATCGGTTGAAAGAGAAAGTCTGATGCGAATGCTGGACGTTCTAGACACAACGCCGTACTATAACTTCAAAAAAAAAAAGACCCAGTAATGGTTTTACCACGAAAACTAAAAGAGAAAGACACATGTGCATCACCCGAACGCAATTCATACAGGTTAGAAAAGAGGGAGAAAGAAAGCGAAAGAAATTTAAAACTTGTGAAAAGGCGACAAGAACAGAAAGAGAGGCACGTCATCTGCAAGCTGCCTTCAAGGCTGTGCAATCATTCATCATTGTGGTCGAGCACTCATTCAGCTGAGCGCGTTTGCATAGATGCCGATAAGAAAACACCTTTCTTGCTTTGAAACATGAAAAGTGAAAAGAAACCTAAACTCAACCTACAAAATTGCACTGCGTCCGAAGATGATGACGGGCAATGGTCTTGCTATGAGTATATATTTAATGAACATTTGAGACACAATTTGTGTGAAGAACAACGAGAAACACCTGGGCAGGAACGAAAGATCGCTTTCAATGCAAGCATTGGCTTCTGGAAAAAAAAATGTCACGAATCCGCCTCACAATTGCAGATGTGTGCACTTCCGTGAATGCCTTCATCTTTTTGCAACAACGCAGTGTGTGATGTGGCGTTCACCGGCGCGACTGCGGTCCAAAGAAAGCGCAGTTGATTTACATTACAGTCACTCTGACTCACATGCCGCAGGTGGGAGAGTTGTGCCATGGGGACGCGAGGGATGGAGTCTAGCACAGACGGTGGGGCCGCAAACACCTTTTCTGTGGTGGTGCTGTCGGGTAGCTGCGGCGGTTTCTGCAGGATCTCTGGACCAGCGGTAGCAGCGGCAGCAGAAACGGCAGCTGCGGATGTGGCAGTGACAACGCACGCCACGCGGTGCGCCATCCACGGCCGTGACAGTGGGCACTGCCGCCACGTCAGCTCCAGCGCCCGTGAGACGACTGCGTCATCGTTATCCTCCGCCGTGTCGTCCGCTCGTGCAGAAGATGCAGCAGCCGGTGATGCCACGTTGCGTGTCGCTTTGCAGGCACACTGCACAAGCCCACGCATCGACATGCCCTGCGGCAGTCCCGCCTTGGTGTTGAGGACGAGAGACGAAGTCGCTTTGGATGCGCCGTCACAGCGCCAGTCCAGCCACAGCGTTGACGCTCGCGGTGCGTCTTCACTACGAAGGCGTTTGAGGGTGCCGGGTCGGAGCCCGGCGTCGTTCCGGTGTACCGTCATCCACTGCGACCGGGAGTAGCTGCTATCACCTCCGCCTAACTTCTCGGATCCTTTGGACACATCGTCTGAGGCCGCTACGCCGTCAAAGAGAACAAACTGCGGTGTTGCGCGGTGCACCGCGTCGCTGGACAACTGCGGCCACCACGCACGGGTACGCCACTCCAGCAGCGCGCGCGCCTTCTCGCAGGCGTCTACGGCAGCAGCCAGTGCCGTCTCTTCGTTTTGGGGACGGAGGATGTGCACGGAGGACATTCGAATCGGCAGGGGAAAGACAGCGGCACGCCGGCGACCCTGCAGGCCCAGCGTACACCACCTCCACACCTTGTCGGTGCACGACATGACAAGGTTGGGGCGACCACGGCCAGGCTTCACGCGGGCACAACACGCATACGCCTCATCTCCGTCTGCGGGAGAGTAGTGCGCGGCAACGACGTGATCCCGCACCTGCACGGCGGGAGATGTGCCACGCACAGACGCCGCAGGTGATTTTTGCATCTCCGCGTCCGCTGATTGTCGGAGCGACTCTGAGGCCCAGCACCCGCAGCCCGCCTTCATGAGCACGTGCCCGCTGCGGCCAGCACCACCCGCCACGGCAGCCAGCGAACCGCACATCCAACGTGTGCACACCAAATGCACACCAACATTTTCCTTCAACGCCCACCCAGTCTGCGGTAGCGCACCGGACGGCGAAACCTCCGACGTGTAAGCCACGCGGCGCAAGAACAGATCATCATCACGGCAGGACGCGCGTGCGTTGTCCGCGGCGGCGGCCTCTGCGAGCTCCAGCAAAAAAGCGACGAAGCCGCGCCGCGCCATGACTTCTGCGTGGCCGTCCGCCAACTTCAGCGCCGCCAGAATACGCCCCTCGACGCTACCTTCATTATCCTCGTGCGCGCTGAGACAACGTGAGCCGGAGCCGAGAGAGACGCACACGTACCGGCGACCGCCATCAGCGCGACTGCTTGGCGCTGCCCTTCCTTGCCCATTTTCGTCATCGACAGGAGAGCTATTCTGTATGGGCACACTCAGGGCGATCCCCGCAACGATAACGGAAGGATCCGACTTGGCACTGCCGCCAACGTCTCGACTTTCCATGTCGTTTTTGACCTCTTGAGGAAGGTCTGTAGTGTGCTGGAGTTCTGCCTGCTTCGGTGTAAGGCACTGCGCCCACAACTGCCTCCATACGGGGTGCACCTGTGCCTGGATGGCACGATAAACGGCCTCCTGCGGTGTGTCGGCCCACTGCCCGTTCTCTACTGTGGTTGAACAAGTCATTGACTCATCCTGTTGCAAGACCTGTTTAAAACACAATTAAAATTGTTTTGCGTTGACAGAGGAGACAAGACAGCGAAGATAGGAAACGAGCATTTTGGAGAAGGGTAAGTGGCACAACAAAAGCCTTTAAAACGAAAGCACACTTTTTTATAATTGTTATTTAGACAGCTTCGTCAGCTCACACGCACATGTCGACGAGGGCGATAAAGCCTTTGTGAGTTTGCGTGTCTTAGAACAACGCAGCGCACTCGCAAGAATTGTACACACTGTCCCAGCTAGTGCTGGTGATGCAGCCTTCACCGCAAAATGGATGCTTCCCTTTGTTACTTTGTATCTTCTTTTTTATTTTTGCTTCTTTTGGGTTTGACACTGTTTGATACTCGTTGGGGCCCTCTCTCGCCACCAGCGTTCATCACGCAGCACGCACTGGTCACACACTTAGGTTGGTGTGACTGAGTATAGTTGTGCGAGCAAAAACATTACCAGAACCAAGGGCGAAAGAAACAAAAAGACTTTGTCATAGTAACCCCCGGTAGGGTTGTTGCATTGGCGGACTAAAGCATCGCAAAAAAAAATAAAATTGCGAATAGTAGTAATAGGGAAAAAAATAAGCAAAAGCACGAAAATGAAAAAAAAGAGGAAGGAAAGTGGACTTGCACTTGACCGGAATAATAAAAATAATGATAATAAAAGGGAAGACACTGATAGTAAAATCAGTAATAAGAAACGAATTTATAAATTTTGAAGGCGGAAAGATAAAAGCTTACTTGCAGTTGCAACGTCCACCGCTTGGAGTGAATCTTCTCGTAAATTGCAGCAGCTGATGCGGTTTCTGCGTAAATAAACGTTTCATTCGGCGCTCTTCATTGACTTCTAACGCCTTCACACCAGCAAGAAATCGCCTCAGTGCGTACAGCAAAAGCTAAATCGATAGAATAAAGAACCCTACCACAGCTGTCGTGAGGTTCACACACCAAATCTGAAAAAGAAGCAGGATTTTTTTTTAATGCGCGTCACACAACGCACATCAAAAGTTTTCAGCTCCTCACTCCTCGCTGTTCTTCTCCATCATCTCACGAAACCAGTCAACATACTCCTTGGGAGTAAAGAACACCTCCTTGCCCTCGGCGCTGCTCAACCCAGCCTCCAGCAGCG
>JASAOP010002596.1:0-38420 GCA_030849055.1 Crithidia thermophila | reverse complement strand
AGGGCAAGCAGGCCGCCAAGAAGAAGTAAGCCGTTGTATTGTCGTTCATGTGGGTCCGTGTTGGCGTCTCTGCCTCTCTGTTTTCTCGTGCTCGCCGCTGCCGCTGCGCAGCAGTTTGCCATGTTTGCCTTTCTCATTGGCAAGGAGAGGCGGTCCTGTTCCAGCACGGTGCCTCGTCGTGATGCAAAAACTCCCTTTTACTTTTCGTTGTTTATCTTTTTCTCTAGTTATCTGAGCGCATTCTGTGAAGTTTGTCTCTGGTAATTTCATTTCTTTGAAAAAAAAAAAATTCATCGCCTTTCTTTTTTAGAATAGCCGAAACTTCGCAGTTTCCATATGAGTGCGTTGTGTGTGGCGGAGTGCTACCCCACACCCCCGAAAGAAGGATCAGCCGTCAAGAAGCGCTGCTAAATGTTCTAATACACTTGGCTATCTTTCTACATTGTGGGAAGGTAGTGCCAATCAATGAATTAGCAGAAGAGAGCATTCTGACGCAGACAAAGGCAACGAAAAATAAAAGCTTCGTTTTAAAATATTCAAATCGGGAATCTGTCGTAAGGTATCTACTTTGTGCAGAATGTCAATAGTGCACGTTTAGTAATAACATTTTTAATAATTTTCTCACAATCTCTAATCCTTCCCTTTTTTTTTCTATTAAACCTTGATTTTGCTGCATTTAACGTTCTTTATATAAACGTGACAATAAATCAAAAAGCTTCAGTGTTTTTTTTTTTCTTTCTTTCTGTTAAGCGCACCAAATTGCCTCTGTATCCCGCTTTAGTGGTGGGAGCTTTTTTTTAACAGCAAATCTCGTGTTGAGAAGCCATGTCGTCTCTTGCGAATAGCCGAGACCGGCGCATCAGTCAGCCGCGGCGCTCCACCGTGAAGGAAGCCGCCCCGTCCATCGCCTACGTCCCCGCGACGGTGGAATCCGTCCGAAACGTGACCTTTGAGTGGACGCGTGCCTGCTCCATCTACACCATCAAGGGCAGCAGCGTGTGGCACAAAGGGGGTGGGGAGCTGCCGTACCGTCCTGTAATGGGCAGCCTCGCCATGCCGCCCAGCACCGGCAAGTACTTTTTCTCCTACCGCATCAACACCGACAACAGCCGGGTTGGCTTCTGCACCTCCGTCGTGTACGCCACGCCAGACGACCTGCGCGAGCGGGAGTTCGGGAAGACGGTGCAGTCTGACACGGACACCAGCACGTCGCTGGCTGAGAACGAGGCTCCGCAGCCGAGCTACCTGCAAACCATCGGCGCCGTCCCAGCACCGCCGGGAAAGCCGTGGGAGGCGTACATTGATCTGCAGACATCAAAGGTGTACGTGAATGGGCGAGAGGTGAAGCATCTGTGGCGCCTCTTCGTGCCCACGTGCGGCGGCGTCGTGTCTTTCGTCGTGGACACCGACAACGGCGCGGTGCAGCTCTTCGTGGATGGCAAGTACGAGGGCATGATGTTGGAAGAGAGCAGTGGGCTGAAAGGGAAGACGATCTACCCCTGTGTGGGCATCTCGGGTTACGACATGGCCAACCGCAGCATTGCAACGGGGTACATGGGTGCTTTCGTAGAGCCTGCTCACCCCTTCAACTGCGTGTATTGAGACGGAATGACAGATCACTTTCTTTTTCGACTCCTAAAAGAAAGACTTGAAATACTTTGAAGTGTGTGTTTTTCTGTTTCTTACTTTTCGTGTTTTTGTTTTCTTGAGTGATTGTTTCTGCCACGGATGTACAGATTTATCTGCTTGTTTTCTTGAATGTAATTTTTTTCACGTGTTGCCTTTGCACAACAACTATTATTATTTCATTGGAATCATATTTGTCTTGTGAGTCTGTGAATAGCTTTCTCGCAGTTGTCAAAAAAAANCATTACTCTCTGAATTTTTTTTTCGGAAGAATGCTTAAAAAAGCCGTTGCTTTCTACGCCACTTTTTTCTGCGCTGCGCGCAGTCCTTCTCGCGTGACTACTAATATTGTTTTCGGGAAAACACGATCAGCAAAACTGTGCCCAGACGGCCGCTGCTGGTACGCTAATGCACTGAAAACGCTTTTTTTTTCAAGGGCAAACTTTTTCTTCTCGCTTCCTACTTCTTTTCTTTTTTTCCCCCTTCCTCGTTCTCACAAACATTAGAGCTAAAGCCTGCTGAACAGGTTCTTTTAACAACACAAAAGTCTTCGCTTTACCTTCTTCCCTCCTCACTTTCTACCCAATGATGATTAACGATACGCTTAGGACACCTTTAGATACCCCGCACACCACCGTGTGTGGCGGGGACGTGAAAACAAACTCGATCAATAGTCTCGATTCAACTGACAGGTAGAGCGCTTGTGGAGAAAGGAAAAAGAAGGGTTTTTTTTGTTTGAGTGAAGATCACATTTCCAAGCAAATAGGTTCGGTTTCATACCTACGTCGCTAAGTGCAGTGATCTAAGATGTGTATGTGCGAAGTCCACGAGATTTATTTGTTTCTTGTTTGTGTATGTGAGAAGGCTACGTTTGCCGCTAGGTGGCAGTGGCGTTTGCTGCCTGTGATAGCACTGCATCTACTCAAATTCGTTGCATGTAAATGTGAGTGGGTGTTGATGGCTGCTAGTTCCAATTAATCAAAATCAAGATGATGTTCTAGAGTAACTTTTGCAATCTACTCATGATGATCAACGATACGCTTAGGACACCTTTAGATACCCTGCACGCCATTGTGTGTCGCGGGGACGTGAAAACAAACTCGATCAATAGTCTCGATTCAACTGACAGGTAGAGCGCTTGTGGAGAAAGAAAAAAGAAGGGTTTTTTTTTGTTTGAGTGAAGATCACATTTCCAAGCAAATAGGTTCGGTTTCATACCTACGTCGCTAAGTGCAGTGATCTAAGATGTGTATGTGCGACGGCGTGCGTCACTGCAGGCTGCGGTACTGTGGAGCACGTCATCCCTTGTTATTTTGGCTTGCTGAAAAAACTGTTTGTGGACGCTTGGTTAGGCTGGACTTCTCTGCACCTCTCGGCAAGCGGATCTGACGAGACAGCTTTCTCCGCACCCACTGCTCAATGCCTACAACATGATGATTAACGATACGCTTAGGACACCTTTAGACACCCTGCACGCCATCGTGTGTCGCGGGGACGTGAAAACAAACTCGATCAATAGTCTCGATTCAACTGACAGGTAGGTAGCATAGTGGAACTTGGTTTTGTGTAAAGCGCGACGTCTTGCTGTGAAGTTCGCAGAGAAGAAAAAAATAATTGGATTTTGTATTTGTTTTGTTTTGCTGCGTCGCAGTCCTGGCAACAAAAATTGATGGCAGCTGTGATAGCACCTTTCCCGCCAGCGTTCTGTCGCTCACAACATGAGAATTTCACTAAAAAAAAAACAGCAATGGCAATGTTAATAAAAAGCGACACTTCCGTTCTTGCGAATAGTTTATCAAAGTTTAGGATTTAGCCGAACACGTGAACTGATGTGCAATTTTTTTTTAATGCACGTAAACGGGAGGATGAGCAGTGAAAATGATTCAAGCTCCGTTTGTTCTTTAAAATGTCTCTTCCTCACTCAAGTTCTTCATCGAATCTATCTCGCCACTATTCTACAACATTCAAAAACAGGAAATTGCTTTCTTTTACTTTTTGTCTTGTTAATCCCAAAGACTTGTGCGTTCTTGCCTCTCAAAACTAATAATTTAGCATCTTCGTCTGAAATCATATGAGTACGGTGGAAGAATTGCAAGCGCAGTTGGAGGCGATGCGGGTGCAGCACGCCAACGAATTAAACGCGGCCACGGCCACACTCGCCAAACTGCAGGAGGACCTCGAGTACATGCAGCAGGACACCGACAACCTCGAAAAGGAAGAGGAGGAGCTCTACCGCCAGTTTGGTGGAGGCAAAACAGGCGCCGCAACAGAGGCGACGGACGGCCAGCGAAAAAACGTCGTCGTCCAGGCAATGCGCGGGCTCGTGGACTGCGACGACAGCAAGTGCAGCAGCGCATAGTCGCTCATGCGCACCTGCGTAGATCCATTTAATACGGAACCATCTGCTTTTTCCAGTCCACCTTTCACTCGAACAAAAAAAAAAACGTTGCGCTGGCTCGCTTTCCTCTGCTGTTGACACGATTAACTGTTGTTGTAATGACCTCTGGTCGAATTTGTTTGGGTTTTTTTTTTGCGCTTTTATAACTAATGTCATTGCAGACAAACATTCAAAGTCAATTTTAATAGTAGTTCTCTCTTTTTTTTTTTTTTAAGACTTCAGCAAAATTTCTTCGGGTGTACAAGCCTCTGAGAAAATAAACATTCTTAGCATCGAAATCGCTACAGTGCCTTTTCTCATTACGTTTGAAATTTTTCTCCCGTTAATATTTTCATTTACGTCCCAACCACTCTTTCCCTCTTTCTCCTTCTCTCTCTCTCTCTCTCTCTCTCTCTCTCTCTCTCTCTCTCTCTCTCTCTCTCTCTCTCTCTCTCTCTCTCTCTCTCTCTCTCTCTCTCTCTCTCTCTCTCTCTCTCTCTCTCTCTCTCTCTCTCTCTCTCTCTCTCTCTCTCTCTCTCTCTCTCTCTCTCTCTCTCTCTCTCTCTCTCTCTCTCTCTCTCTCTCTCTCTCTCTCTCTCTCTCTCTCTCTCTCTCTCTCTCTCTCTCTCTCTCTCTCTCTCTCTCTCTCTCTCTCTCTCTCTCTCTCTCTCTCTCTCTCTCTCTCTCTCTCTCTCTCTCTCTCTCTCTCTCTCTCTCTCTCTCTCTCTCTCTCTCTCTCTCTCTCTCTCTCTCTCTCTCTCTCTCTCTCTCTCTCTCTCTCTCTCTCTCTCTCTCTCTCTCTCTCTCTCTCTCTCTCTCTCTCTCTCTCTCTCTCTCTCTCTCTCTCTCTCTCTCTCTCTCTCTCTCTCTCTCTCTCTCTCTCTCTCTCTCTCTCTCTCTCTCTCTCTCTCTCTCTCTCTCTCTCTCTCTCTCTCTCTCTCTCTCTCTCTCTCTCTCTTTCTCTCTCTCTCTCTTTCTCTCTCTTCCTTTCGTTTGTGCTTCGTGACAACCTTCAGAAGCTGTGGCTAGATTCGTTTTAATACACCAGCAAAACTTTTATCTCTTTCTCTTTTATCGACTGTAGTAGAAGGAAGATAAAGAGCATCATTCCTCTTCTTTTTTTCTTTTTTTTTCTCGTATACAGCGCGTGTCGTCTTCTCCTTTCAATACAAGTAGGGTACAAACAAGCAGAAAAAAAAAAGCTCACATACACACTTGAACACCCAAAAAGGCGCGCCTGTTTACCACTCCCATAGCCCTATTTTTGACCGTCACCTCCATAGCGAAATGGGCAGTGGACCATCCGTGCAGGAGCACCTGCAAAAGTGGGAGACAGCGCTTGGGGAACTGGAGCAGCTCTCCAGCGCGAATCGCCGCCTCATCGACCAAGACCGCATCTACGGCAGCGGAGCCGTGCCGAACAACGACATCGCCAAGGCGGCGGATGAGGAGGGCGGCGGCGCTGGCGGCGGCGGTGGGGCCCGACGGCCCTCGTCGCTCGTCTCCTTCAACCCGACCACGACCGCCGGCGCTGCGGAGACGGGGATGGGCGTCAGCATCGGCAGCCTCCACCGCCAGCAGCGCAGCGGCGCCAACAGCACCCCCGCGGCGGAGAACAACCGCACGGGCTTCGGCTTTGGCGGCTACAACGGCGCCCCCGGTGCGAGTGGGGCGGTCAACCTGAACGTTCCCAACGGGGTGCCGATCCCGTCTGGCATGGCCTCGATGGACGCGGCGAACCGGAGCGCGGGATCGGCCTCGGCTGGGCAGCAGCAGCCCAAGCACACCCGCCAGCAGGTGCTGGAGATCCGCAAGGCGCGCATGAACCTCTTCCGCAGCTACGAGGTCGAGAACCCCGACTCGCTGGCGGACCTGATGCAGTGCAACCACTTCGGCGCGGCAGCCGCCGGTCTGTCCTACCTGCTGGGCGGTGACAAGGATTGCAAGGACCGCCGGCGCCGCGTGACGCTGGAGGACATCTTCTTTGCGACGCAGCTGCCCCTCCACATGCTCCACTCCGGACCGCCGCACCTCCCCATCATGGCTGACATCATTCGCGAGTTCCTCGACGTCGACAACCGCTTCAAGGGCGACTACAGCCTCGAGGAGCTGCACCTGGATGTGTCGCCGACGATGGGGCAGGTGGAGCTCGGGCCCAACGAGGTCGGCGACCGCCAGACGCGCATGCAGCTGCCGGAGTTCCAGCGCCTCATCACGCAGGACTGCGAGGACGAGACACAGGCGATCCGCATCGTCAACTACGACCCCTACGTGCTGGAGCAGGCGATGCTCGTGGACGCGTACGAGGACGAAGACGAGCTGAACTCGCCGCTGGCGACCTCCGTGCTGGGCCCGAACCCGCGGCACGTGGAGCGGCAGTACTCCCCGCGCAACGACGGCGCCTACGCCGTCATCGTCGACGTGCGCAACGCCGTGCAGCTCATGGTGACCATCGCCGAGGGCGTCGTCAACGACTCGCTGCACGTGAAGCTGAAGGAGGTGCCGGCCGCGTCGCTCTTCAAGGCGATGATGATCGCCGAGGAGGGGCACCGCGCGCGCGGCTTCATTCGCGTCTTCAAGAAGGAGATCAACCCCGAGTTTACCACCGACGAGATCAAGATGTTCTGGACGCCGGAGCTGTGCAGCGGCAAGGTGCTCGGCACGACGCAGATGGGCACGCACGCGATGGCCATCTCCCACCACATCAGCCCCCACATTGTCGGTGTGGCGTGGGCCATGCACCTGCTGGGCGGCGTGCGCGTCGGCACGCACGGCTACGGCAACGGCCTGCCCGTCTCTGACATTATTCGGACAATGAAGCTGCCGTCGGAGGTCTTCCTGGACGGTGTGCTGCCACTGGAGCAGGTGTACGAGTACGCGGCGGACTACCTGAAGCGGTCGAAGCGCGAGATGGAGGTGCACCTTCACCCCGTCCTGACCAAGATTTCCCGCGAGGACGCGGTGCCGACCATCTCCGTCTTCGACCTCGAATCCATTCTGATTGACGTGAAGGACGCCAACCCCGATCCGGAGACGCCGGAGCATGTGATGGTGATCATGTACAACGCCTGCGTGGCGCACAACGTGCTGTACATCGTCGACGAGCCGCAGTGGTGCATCCTCGCCGGCTACGACCAGGAGACGCAGACGGCGATGCTCATCGACGCCCATCCCAAGACCTTCTCCCGCACCTGGTCCTGCCCGCTGGATCGCCTGCACAAGTCCATGACCGGCAGCGGCTACCTTGTCTTCTCCAAGACCGGGGAAGCGGTGGCGGCCGGGCAGCGGCGCGTGGGGGCACCCAAGACGATGGCGCCAATGGTGGAGAGCCGGCTGGAGCTGGTGGAGCGGCAGCACGAGCTCGACTGCGCCTGGGGAAAGGAGAAGGCGGCGCCGCTTGTGCAGTCCTTCACCTTCCCGTCGCTGCCGGTGATGCCGACCATGGTGGCCATGACGTGCACCCGCCTGGGCATCCCGACCACCTTCGACGAGGTCGTGCAGCGCCTCCCTTTTGAGGTGTCCGCGCTGGTGATTCGCGGGCACACCCTCGAGTCGCTGCACGTCTGCCTCACGCAGTACCTCCAGGTCGCCAACCTGCACGAGAACGTCGAGGTGACGGCCCACCACGGCGAGAGCGGCGCGGACGGCGTGCTCAAGATGCAGCTGCCACAGCTGGAGCAGCTCATCAAGAGCTCACTCGACGGCAACCGTGTCCTGCTCCTGCACTTCGACCCGAGCCGCCTGCTGGTCAACGGCGCCAAGCATCCGTTCGGCAGCCTCGGTATGGTGGTCGGCTACGACGAGGAACTCGGCAGCGTGCGGGTTCTCGACACAAACCCCAACAGCTTCCTGCGAGAGTGGTCGGCGCCGCTGCTGGAGGTGTACGAGTCCGTGCTGGACAACGACACGACACGCAAGCACCGCACGCGCGGCGTGCTTGTTGTGTCGCGCGTCGCGGACGGCTCGAAGGAGCACGCCTTTGCGGCGAAGCACGACCGCCCCTTCCGCCTTGACCTGCTGCCGGTGCAGAACGTTTTCCTCGTGAGCCCGAGCCCGCACTTTCAGTGCCTGTCCTTCGCCTTCTCGCAGATGGGGTACTTCTTCAGCCCTGAGGAGATCTTCTATGAGGCATACCTCAAGACCATGGACGACCAGCGCCGCCGCGGCAGCCAAGCCTTTGCCTGGCGCGATGTCGAGGTGTCGCTCTCCGTCATCAACAAGAAGATCGACGCCTCCTTCATGGCGGAGGTGTGCCGGAAGTTCCTCGAGTCCCGCAACCCGCACCAGACGGGAACGACGGTGTGCGTGGCGGTGCAGGTGCTCGACGACGTCGACGTCGACGAGGAGCTGGACGAGCTGTTGGAGAAGGCCACGCAGACGTCGGAGAACGTTCTGCTGGTGAACTACGACGTCCTGCGCACCCATCAGATCCCCAATCTGGGTCGCAGCGTGGCTCTGGTGAAGGCGTACGACAAGGAGAAGCAGCTCGTGGAGCTGTGGGACGCCGAGTACGCCGTGTTCGGTCTCTCCTTTGTCGTGTCAAAGCAGAAGCTGATCGAGATGGGCGACTTGGAAAACGTGGGAACGAGCCCGTATGGCTTGGTGCAGTTCACGCGCACGTCCGGCGCAGGTGCTCCGAAGAAGAAGCTGGGGCTCATGTCTGCCCCCTCCACTTTAGAAGAGGAGGCCGAGCTGGAGGCTGAAGCTGCCAACGCCAACGACCGGCGGCACCGCCAGTCCGCGACCACCTTTGTGCCCGGCATGAAGCAGAACGGGGATAAGGCGGAGAAGGAGTAGCGCGACAGTCTTTTGTGGTTCGTCCACGCAGGTTAATTCAAGAGAAAATTTTTCTTTACTGCGTGTGTATTGCAAGGTTTTGGTCTGACTTTGTTGTCATCATAGTCTTCGTCTTTCTTTTCTTTTCTTTCATTTTATTTTTTCATCATTGTGCACCTGTGTGTCGCTCCCCTCTTTCTTGATAGAATGTGCAAATTTGAAAGCATGCGCTTGAGGCTTCTCACCGCATCTGCCTCTGATCCGTATCGCTCTTCGGATGCCTCAAACCGTTGCAGTTGTTTTCTTTATACTTTTTTCACTTCTCGGCGTTGCGGTTTTTTTTTTTTTTTTGCCTGCAGGCCAGCAGTATCCACGCCTCTACGTTTGTGTGAATGTACATCACCCTGTATCTCGCCTAGCTGCATTTTTTTTTCCTGTTCAATTGACATTGTCAGTTTTCTCTTTCTCTGCCCTTTTTGTTCATATTGGCCCTTTTTTTTGTACTTTTCTTTCTTCTTGTACGACCTTGTTCAACAAGGAGAGAAAACCTGGGTTCAAAACGTTGTCGCTTATTTTTTCTCTCTCAAATAGAGACAGGCAAAGAGAGAAGGACAAGCTCCCGTTGCTATCTTCGATGTACCTTTTTTGTATCACCTTCTTTATGGTTTATTTGTTGCTGCAGCTGTTAGCCCACCATCGTGGAGTATAGATAACCAATGTTCAAAAGAAAAAGAAGACTTCATGTGTGTGTGCGTGTGCGTGGTTGCACGTGCTTAGCGTTATCAAAGCAAATTTCAAAGTGTGTAGGCATGTCCGTGCGTGTGTTTATTAACGAAGTAATACCACTCACTGGTGCAGGGAAAAAGTTTTTGCGATCTCTCCGTGAGGCGCCGTTGCATGTCTTGCTCTCCTTTGCCAATCCGCTTTAAAATAGGAAATTATAAAAAATGAAAAAGACGTGTTAGATGACTACAAAATCGTGACTCAGACTTCTATTTTCTCAGTCTCCATCCCCGCTTTTCTTTCAACTGTTTTTTTTTTTTTCGCTTCTTAGACAGAAACTTTTTCACCACTGCAGAGAAACGTCAGCAACCAATTTTGACATTGCCGTTCTCTACTGTTTTCTGCTTCTTGTCTTGCTGTTACGTGTAAGTGAGCTGAGCCTCTCTAAGTACAGATACAATTACAACAACCGCAACGGTGGAAGGAAAGAGCAGAATTTACACTCTGCTCCTCAACTTTTCCTACACCTATTCTTGCTGTTTGATTTCGCTTATATTTTATCTTCTGTTTTTTTCTGTCCCTCATGATGGACGCAGACGACGCAAGGGAAGCCACCACCATCAGCGGCGACGATGACGCACTTGCCGAGCAGCAGAACCTGTCTCTCCTCATGAAGCTGCAAGAGCTGTACTGCAAGTCGGTCCTGTACGAGCAGCTGGAGTGTGTCATGGGCCACCCGGCCACGCAAGAAGAGAGCGACGGGTACTTGGACGACGTCGAGGGACTTGTGGAGCTCTTTTGGGAGGAAACCGCCGCCGCTGCCGCGAAGCAGACGAAGCTGCTCGACGAAAGTCCGGAGGCCCGTGCGCAGCGTGAGCAAGAGGTGGAGCAGCACATCCTCGAGTCCCTCTCCGCCGCCATCAACGGTGCTGCTGACGACGATGCCGATGATCGTAAAACGCCACAGAACGTTGAGGAGCCGGTGGAGGCGGAGATCCCGATGGCGAGCATCGCGCAGCTGTACCACACCCTCCACGACTGCCTCTCAACCGAAAGCGTCACCACGGGGCTGGCGGTGGGGTCACTGCTGCTGGCTGAAGATGCGAAGCGCAGCGCCGAGGAGGCGGCCGCGCTGCAGCAGCAGCAGCGACACCGCCAGGACGGCGTGGACCTGTCCAGCATGTCCACCTCCACCGCGGAGCGAAAGAACGCCATGAAGGTGTCGCCGGAGGAGATGTTCCGGCTCGCGCAGCACGTGCGCAGCGGCCTCGCCGACGAGGCCGACCTGCTGAAGCTGAAGTCCGAAGACACCGGGGAGGAGGGCGGAGCCGACGTCGAGCTGAACGAGACGGAGCCGCGCTTTCTGCGCAACCTCGGCTTCTCCTCCACGCTGCACCGCCGCATCAACTACCGGGCCCTCCTCCCGTCGCAGATGCTGCAAAACGCAAACTCGCCGCAGCACCGGCAGGCCATTCTGGACCGGCTGGCGCAGAGGCAGCAGGGCGACCCCTCCAAGCTGTCGAGCATGGAGAGAACGGCGCAGATGCAGGAGAAGATCAACATGGAGCGGCGCGTCATTGCCCGCAAAGCGCAGCGGCAGCAGCAGCAGCTCCACGCCGACGACGACGACCGGGACGCCGCTGCCGCAGGAGCAGGAGACTGGTACGGGCGCGGTCGCCGAGGCAGCAGCAGTGCGGCCGCCGGTGGTGGTGGTGACAGCGGCCCGGCGGCGGACAGCGAGGAGTACGCCACCAACCCCACCCTGCTGCACTCCGAGCTCGACGCGCCAGCCGAGGAGGGCGGCTTCCGGCCACAGGACCTGCCGAGCAAGCTGCCGCCGTGGATGAAGCACAGCTTCGGCCGCAAGCCCCGCTTTGGGCTGCCGGAGACGACGCAGTCCATCCACGAGCAGCGCTGCTCCCTCCCCATCTACGCCAAACGCGACGCCTTGCTGAAGTTCGTGGACGCGCACCAGGTCACCGTGCTGGTGGGAGAGACCGGCAGCGGCAAGACGACGCAGATCCCGCAGTACTTGGTCGAGCACGGCTACGCGGAGCGCGGCATCGTCGCGTGCACGCAACCGCGTCGTGTGGCGGCCGAGACGCTGGCGATGCGCGTCGCCGAGGAGTACGGCTGCCGCCTTGGCGAAGAAGTCGGCTTCACGGTGCGCTTCCGCGATGTGACGTCGTCGCTGACGAAGATCAAGTACATGACGGACGGTATGCTGCTCCGCGAGGCCCTCCTCGACGACAGCTTCCAGCGCTACAGCGTCATCATCCTCGACGAGGCGCACGAGCGGTCCATCAACACCGACCTGCTCTTCGCCATCGTGCGTCAGGCGCTGCGCAAGCACGAGGGCCTGAAGGTGATGGTGACGTCCGCCACGCTGGACACCGACAAATTCTGCGCCTACTTCAATGCCGAGGAGCCGTTCCGTATTGAGGGGCGTACCTTTCCCGTGGAGACGTACTACCTCACGGACCCCACAACCGACTACGTCCGCGCTGCCCTGCAGACGGTGATGATGATCCACCTGCAGGAGCCGCCCGGTGACGTCCTTGTCTTCTTCACCGGGCAGGAGGAGATCGAGCTGGGCGGCGAGCAGCTCTTCCGCTGGATGGAGATGCTGCGCAAGCAGGTGTCCACCCCGCTACCGGACCTCATGGTGCTGCCGCTGACCGCGACGATGCCGCAGGAGGTGCAGTCCAAGGTCTTCGAGGCGACCCCGCCGGGCTGCCGCAAGGTCGTGCTCGCCACCAACGTCGCGGAGACGTCCATCACCATCACGAACCTCTACTACGTCGTCGACAGCGGCTTCTGCAAGCAAAACATCTTCGACGCCAAGCACGGCATCGACCAGCTCAAGGTGGTGCCCGTGTCGCAGGCGCAGGCGAAGCAGCGGTCGGGTCGTGCCGGCCGTATCGGCCCCGGCAAGTGCTACCGCATGTACACCGAGCAGCAGTTCACCGAGGAGATGGTGCCGGAGACGATCCCGGACATTATGCGCACCAGTCTCTTCCACGTGACGCTGCAGCTCAAGGCGATGGGGCTGGACCTGCTCAACCTCGAGCTGATGGATTGCCCGCCGAAGGAGGTCATCGTGTCGGCGCTGGAGAAGCTGCGCTACCTCGAGGCCCTCGACGACGAAGGCCTGCTCACCCCGCTCGGCAGCCGCATGGCGCAGCTCTCCATCGACCCGTCTCAGAGCAAGACGCTCCTCACCGCCGTCGACTTCGGCTGCAGCGAGCCGGTGCTCACCATCGTCTCGATGCTGGCGGTGCAGAAGCGCGGCGTCTTCTACCGCCCGCGCGACCAGCAGGAGGCGGCCGATGCGGCGCGGCGGCAGTTCATGCAGCCGGAGGGTGACCAGCTGACCCTCATGGCCGTCTACGACGCCTGGGTGGAGAACGGCATGTCGGAGGAGTGGAGCAAGCACAACTTCCTGAAGCACCGCATGCTGGTCGAGGCGCGCGACACGCGCGACCAGCTCAAGGACATGCTGGCGCGTCGCAACCAGCACATCTCGCACGAGAACGACACAAACCTCGACCAGGTGCGCAAGGCCATCACCGCCGGCTACTTCTTCCACGCCGCACGCCGCGTCGACTCCCACACGCGCTCCTACGTCACCCTGTCGGACCGGCGCGAGGTGTACGTGCACCCCTCCTCGGTGCTGATCGACGACCCGCCCAAGTACGTCCTGTACGACGACCTCCGCATGACGAAGCGGGAATACATGACGGAGCTACTGGCGATCGAGCCGAAGTGGCTGGTGGAGCTGGCACCCGCCTTCTACGCGAAGCCGAAGGAGGGCCGCCTCACGAAGGAGCAGGCGGCGGAGCGCTTCACGCCAATCCTGAAGTCGTGGGAGACGGGCAGCTCGTGGCGCATCTCCAAGCTGAAAAAGCAGCGTCGTTAGTGCGCCGAAAGCGTCTTAATTCTAAGGCGAATTGTGTTTTTTCTGTGCCCTCTGTGTGTGTGTGTTGTGTTTTTGTCGTTACTTTCCTTTCATTTTCTTCTCCGTAAAAAAAAAAAGCAGTGATATTTCATTTGAGTCTCGTACGCGTACATTTTATGACGCTTTTAATACAAGTTTTGTGTCTGGTGTATAAAAAAAAAAAGTCTCTTGGCCCACTTTTCCTTTTCCCACTGCTCTCCTTCATCCCTCTCTTTTTTCTTCTGTTCTCTTTGCTCGTTTTGCTGTTCTGTTTTTCATCGATAGGCAGACATTGTATTGCATATTGTGCAACCATACACACACGCACATTTACAGCTACAACAGCATTTCAAACAACAAGAAGCCACTTCATACTAGTGGGCAGTGCTGTTTATTCACTTCAATATTTTTTTCTTTTTTACTTAGAAAGTAGACTCTTTTTTTTTTACATTTTGTGGAGATGTTCTTCATTTACCCGACGCCGCAGTACCCGCGCAAGCCGCTGGAGTACGTCTTCAAGACTCTCTACCTGCTGGCAAACTTGATGCACGTGATGAGCCTCGTCATCCTCATCTCCGACTTCTACACGCGGCTGAGCAACTCGATGCCGGACTACTACCGCCACACCGACCTCGTCATCTCCGACTCCATAAGGCTGGTAATGGAGAACTGCACATACAACGGCACAATGCACCTCGGCAACGTGCGAGGCGCCATCCAGGTCACCATTGGCAACATCGGCTACGGCCTCATGACAACGGCGCAGTACGTCACCGCGCTCTTTGTGCTGGAGTTTCTGTTGCTGGTAAATAACCTCTTCATCGCGCTCAACTACTCCAAGGGCAACCGCCACCTGCGCCTCTTCGGCGTGCACGTCCCCCTCTACCACATCACGGTGATGATGACACAGGTGTACTCCATCGCCATTTGTGTCGTCATGTGGGCCTTCGACGGCAACCGGCGCTTTTTTCAGAGCGCGTTGCGGTACTGCGCGGCGGAGATGCGCCAGAGTAATTACACGCAGCTCCTTTTGACCGAGTACGACGACTACACCATCTTCTCCACCGCCGTGTACTGGCCCTTCGCGGCCACCTGCATGTCGGAGCTCATCTACCTCAGCGCCGCCATCACGCTTTGCTGGTTCTCCGAGGACGAGGCCACCATTCTCCTTTCTGAGGCGGACGCCCCGTGGGAGTCGCGCGGCATCGCGTGCACGACGTGCAAGCCGCTGCTGAAGCTGCACACGGCGCAGCGTAACGCCATCATCGAGGACGCCCGCAACGCCATCAAGGAGGGCCAGAAAGTGCGCATCGTCCGCTCCTACCAACTCATGACCGAGGAAGACTTCGAGGCGCTCGTGCAGGCGATGCGGGAGCAGGTGGCGCGTGCGCTGAAGGAGAAGCAGTTCGAGAAGCTCAAGGAGAACTTTGGCGACCACGAGTCGCAGATCGACAACGTGGGCTTCATGTGGCGGGAGAACATGATGACGCCGCCACCGCCGGAGGACGAGGAAGAGGGGGCGGTGCTCGGCAGTGGGCAGGATGGTGGTGGTGGTGGCGGTCCGGCGGACCAGTTCTTCGACGTGCCCTTCGAAGACTACTTCACCGACAACGAGATGAACGAAAATGCACGCGACCAACTTGTCGGTGAGGACGGCTACCCGCCAGAGGAGGTCTACAACGATGAGCCGCTCATGGTCGACCACGGCTTTGGCCCGGGCATCGATGGGGGCTACTACGCAGACAACAACAACATTATGCTTGGCTTTGATGGTGATGATGCAATTGGGACGCAAGACGCGTGGTCGCCGCAGGAGGGCGAGTACGCGATGCCGAACGACGACGGTGAGTTCTACGACCCCGAGCAGCCCTCGCGCATCACACACAGCCACCGACGACGCCGCCACCGCCACAGCCGCAGCCGGCCGCACGCCGACGACGACGACGGCTACCCGATGCGCGACTACGATGAGGAGGGCGGTAGGGACTACGGAGCGGAGCCTGACCCACGCGTGCCGATGTCCGGGCAACGCAACTACGACGACGGCGACCTGGACAAGGACGGCTACAATAATAACAACAATCCGACATACTACGACGCGAACGATGAAATGATGTACGGCGGTGGGGATGGAGGCAGTGGTGGCAGGGGCGGGTTCAACTCTAGGAATCGTGGCAGCGACGGTGATCGAGGCAACTACGGCGGGAATGGACGAGGTTCGCAGCGGCAACGCGGCAATCGTGGGCGTCAAGCCAACGTCGAGCAGAACGACGAGGAGGCGGACGAGCTATCCGATGATTTCGGCTACTGAAGTTTTTTTTAGGAAGGAAAAAATTGCGATAGAAACCGCTGTGTTTCGGTTTGTGTTCCTTCGCAGTGTAGGACTTTCGTATTGCCTCTCTTGTGGTTTATTCAGTTGTCATAATCGCTTTGCTTTTCCTCGTCACATTCACCTGTACTTTTCTTCTCTTTCACTCCCCAAAGTGGTGCTCCGCGTTTCATTGTCTTTTTTTTCCTTTTTTAGACTCTTCATGTTGGTGTCTCACTGTTTTTAACCATATTTGTTTTTTCTTTCGTTCACAACCCTTTTGTTCATTTCTCTTATTTTAATTAGAACTCTCCTTTCTTTTTTTATTGCTTCACGATCGCTTATGCTGCAACAACAAAAATATATAATAAAAATTGATTGAGAGACAGCTTTATGTGCTGCACAGCGTGTTTTGCCTGCTACAGGCTCTCGGCTCAGTGGACTTTTTTATTGCCGGTGTGTGAATGCAACTTCATCATTGTCAAATACATAGTGAAGAATTGAGATGCTGGTGTTAATGCTTTTTCGACTACTCGCCATTTCTCTTTATTTTTTCTCTCTGTTGTCCCTTTCTTTCACTTTGGTGTTTTAGAACTGTCGAAGCGGAACCGCGCGTGCCAACAGATAGCGCGCTCGCACGACGCTATCACTAACTTTGTATTCAACGTAGACAAAGATATCTTTTTTGTTGTAGACAACGTTGCAGCGAGTTCGTCGCTGTGCACTAAATTAAAAATCTATAAATATTCAATTCCTTTCTATTCCGCCCCAGCCTGTTCTACTACACTGCTCTAATTTCTTTTTCATTCTTTTTTTTTTTTTTTCATTGCTGTGGGTTTCTTTTCTTCTTTTTTTCTTTTTGTCGTCTCAATCGCACGCGTCTCAGTGCCTCTACATACAAGAAAAACGATTGACAGGCACGTGGAAAAACAGCTTTGTATCTAATTCGCTCTTCGGGTTTTCCTTTATACACTCAAGCCTGTCGCGTTGCCTGTTCGTTGCCCCTTTTTTAAAAACTAGAAACCTCTTTGAATTGCGTCTCTTGAGGGCAACAATACTTGCAGCATGCGCCCTTCGCTCATACAATGCTTCCCCCACCCCTTCACCAGGCAGTGGCCCAACACGGGCAACCCCGTCACGTGTGAATGCCGCCAGCTCTACGCCCTCGTCTCCGTGTGCTGCTGCGTCCCCAACACACACCTGCTCGTGCTCCACGAAGGGGCACACGTCAGCAGCAACATGATCACATCAATGCCAAAAGGGCCCAAGTACGTGGACTACCGCATCACCTCACGGACCACCACGGAGGACTTTTGCGGCTTCCTCTTGCGAGCAGAGGCGGCAGCGTCCGGGTCAGCGCACGGCTCCACCCTCGCGGATGAGTCATCCGCCTTCTCCCACGCGATGGACGAAGTCTACTCCGCCACCAGCGTCACAACTCCCCACACGGGCGAGCACGCCGATGGCGCCGTGGCGTCCCCCCACAGCGTTCTGCGCAAGGCCGACGCCGCCGTCTCGTCCCCGCTCGCGCGCAGTCGCAGCGGCCCCGCGCAGCGCCAGGTCGTCGTGGTGTGCCTGCACGGCATCGCCGACGCCTCCGCTGCGGTGCAGTCGGCGCTGATGGACGTGCTGTGCTTCGAGCAGGTCCGCAGCCACCACCGCGCGATGCGGGTGCCAACGCTGCGAGTCGTCGCCTTCTGCGCCTGCCGCAACTTTGCCCTGCTGCTCCCCGAGACTCTGCGAGCGGCTTTCACACTTTCCACATACGTGTCGACCCTCTCCATCGAAAGCGCCGTGGTGCTGCAGACCAACAACGTGGCGTCGTCGAACATCATCAACAAGCGCTTCATGCTTGAGGTGATGACGTCGCCAGACGGGCAGCCGCTGCTGGAGACGGTGACGCTCTCCGGGTCGGTGCTGCGGTACATGCGGCACCTTCTCCTCGTAGTCCGAGGCAGTCTCTGCGCTGCGATGTCGCCTGGTGCGTTGGCGCTGCGTCGCATTCCGAAGTGGACAACGGTGCTGCGTGCCATGGCTGTTCTCTTTATGCCGGACGAGAGCCTGCTCCGCTCCCGTGCTCTCCATCTCCGGCCAACGCTGCTGCACAGCTACACCACGCGGGCGTCGACCATGGTCGGTGGTGAGCGGGTGCCGCACTCCGCGCTGTACCGCGCGACCAACAGCTCCACTCACCGCGCCGCAAGCCCGCAGCAGCAGCAGCAGCAACAGCAGCACAACATCGGCTCCTCATACGCTCTTCCGGCAAGTCGCCGCAACATGTTGACGGTGGAGGAGACGGACGACGCGGAGGACTCAACCGGGCCGAGCCCAATTGAGTCGTTCAGCAACGTCGTCGTGTCGCCGTCCGACGTGGCGTGCGTCTTTAGCTCGCTGATGGGCCACCTCATGACGGTCCCGCGCGAGATGGTGCCGAGCGAGGAGATTATGACGGCGACGAATGCCATGATGGGGCCTGCCGGTGGGTCCAGCAGCGTCGTGGATGCCTACGTGAACATGCTCGACGCGCAGCGCCGCGGCAAGGGCGGCTTCTCCTTTCAAGACCCGACGATGTGGGACGCCGTCGCGGCCAGCTGGTCGCTGCGCCACCTGCACGGTCTCGCGGACCCCATCCGAGACCCCGCCGACACCCTCGGCGGCTCCTTTGTCAGCTCCAACGCACTGCAGATGTCCATGATGAACAACAACAACAACGGCACTTTCAACGAGGCGGAGCGGGCAGCGATGGAGTCGCGAAACGCCAACTTTTCGCGCTTTGGCAGTCCGTCCCCGGACGCGCTGACGCTTGGCGGCTCTCCTGCGAGCCGGGACGCGTACGCAAACACGCTTAGCAACCGCCCCTTGAGCACCTTGGCGGATGTGTGGAAAAGCAGCGCAACGGAGAACTATGGCCTCCTCGACACCGCCTCCACACCTATGCTGGACTACTGGGAGGTGCGGGAAGTCATGCGCGCTACACTCATCTGTCGAAGCGCGCCAGCTCCGGGCTAAGCGGTTGTTTCGTCTGTGTCTGCTGTGCTCGCCTGTTGTACAACTACGTGTGGTTTTTGCTTTCTTCCCTGTATACAGCCAGGTTGTACTTCATTACATCCTAAACTTTTCTGAAGAAAAAAAAAACAGTTGTTTAGTTTGCATGCACCTCTTCTCCTCGCAATCAGCAACGTGTGTGAGAACTGTCTGTTACATTTTTTTTCTTAAATGTGACTTTAAAGGATGCCATGCCGCAGTCTTTAGGGCTCAATTTGTCAAGCAATGCGACGGTAGCTATCCTCCTGCCACCTCCTTTATCTCCTCTCCTATTTTTTTTTTGTGCGCCAGTGCGAACGTGCAGCACAAACCTACAAATCGCTTTGCATTGTTCACTCTTCAGTAGCAGATAATACCCAGAGTAGAAAAAGAAAATGTACTCGCCTTACGATGCTGTGCGTGGCCACGACACGACCTACATCCAGCGAATGACGGTGGATGAGTACGTGAAGGAGCTGCAGGAGGAGGAAGCCGATGTCCGCGGCGAAAACCCGACCTCGCCGATGACGACGAACACGGCAAGGCAGCAAGAGAACCGGAGCAACGCAGTGAAGGCCGCACCCGGCGTAGTTGCCTCCCCTCAGCTGTCTAAGCGCAGCACGCCGCGCACCTACGAGCAGCGTCGCATTGCCCTGTCCTCGCGCAACCCAAATGTGGTTTTTTCCTCTAAGTATCCGATGTACGACCGTCTCGGCCATGAGCTGTGTGTGGCCTACCAGATTCAAGACATGGCAGTGCAGCAGGAGCTCCGTCGGCTGCAGGTGGAGCTGGGCCACGGCGAGTACGACTCCCGGCGGTCCGGTGTGCGGCTCAGCGCGGAGCTTCCGGTGGGCTCTGACGGCACAACGACGACCACTGCCACGACAGCAACGCCTCTCACCCGCCCCAGCTCACTCGCGGAGACGCAGCCCCCGTCGCTGGCGGAGGGGCGCGAGCTGGCTTACTCCGAGGAGGCGTCGCGGCTGGTGCGGCCGAGCCACATGGACGGCCACTACGGCGACAGCCCAGTCGACATCGAGGTGTCCGCCACGTCGCACTACCCGTCCGTGTCAGCCAGTCGCACCTCGTCACGGCCAGCGTCGGCGCGGCCGTCGGAATTCTCCATTTTCCGCGAGAGCGGTGCCGTGGGTGATGGGCGTGGCGGTTTTGCCGGGAAGGCGCGGAGCAGCATTCCTGTCCGCGCGATCGCCGAGGAGGACAAGATCCTCATCCACCGCGCCTCTGCTGCGGGTGGTGCCCGTGGCGGTCTCCTGCGGGCGCTATCGGTGCCCTCCGCCCCCACCACATACGCCCGCGGCGCGGAGGAGGATGACGAGGCACACCGCACTGGCGAGGGGCGTCGCATGGAGTGGCGGCACCACTCCGAGAAGCGCCGCCGCAGCCGCAGCAGCGGTGGTCGCCACAGCCGTGTCCGCTTCATCAGCGAGGAGGGCAACGAGGAGAACGTGAACCCGGCACACCCGCAGCCGCAGTCAGGACGTGGCGTCGGGAGCGCTGCAGCCCCGCCTCCGAAGCGTCTGCTGACGCCGCCGCCCGTGCCGCTTTCCGAGCCGGAGCCGACGCGCCTGGAGGACGCGGCGCCGCAGGAGGAAGCGACGCCGCAGGAGGAAGCGACGCGGTGGACGACGTTGACACGCGGCTCGGCAGCGGTGCGGGCGACCAAGCAGCTCTTCCGCGGCACGACGCACTCCGCCACCGCGCCATCCCGCATGACCACGACCCTCACCTACACGCAGCCCATCCCCAGCACCGCCTACGGCATCTCCGCTGGTGCCATCGCCGCCAGCAAGGTCCGCGGCGCCGTGGAGCAGAACGTGGTCGCCTGCGCCGCTGCGATGCCGCAGCACTACACGCACGGTTTTGCCGCGGTGGAGGACGGCGCAGAGACGCGCCGGTGCACCCCTGAGCTGCACTGCGGTGCTGTGGTGCAGCTCGGTGACGCGTGGTATCGACTTGTTCACTTCCACGTCGTGGCCGAAGTATTCGAGGCTGTGCAGGTGCAGGCGCCGCCCGCCGGAGAACAAAAGAAGAATGCGACCGGCACAGAGGTTGGCGAAGCGGGAGTTGCGAACACTGCGCCAGAAAAGGAGCCGACAGCAACAGCCAGCGAGGAGGGCAGTGGTACTCCCCCGCCGCAGACGTCAGCACCTGAGATCGATACGAGTGTGGCAGCGGTCCCGTCTAAGCCGCCGCTGACCCCGCAGACCGCCCACAAAGCGCAGCCAGCCACGTCGTCGCAGCAGTTCTTTGTGTACCGCTGGCGCACCTCCGATTGCCCTCACGGCGTCGACGAGGCGCGCCGTGCCGCCCTCGGGCTCTCCCTGTGCGCACCAGACGCGCACGTCACGGGCTTTGACTACGCCGACGGCGGCGGTGTGACTCTTGTGGCGCTCCCGGCTGGCCACCACGCCATCCCCATCAGCGGCCTCCCGTTGTCGCTGCGCAGCTACACGACGCTGCTGCGGACGGTGCTGAAGTCCGTCTCCGCCATGGTGGCCCGCCGCACCGTGCACGGCAACGTCGCCGCACTCGGGGACGTCTTTCTTGTGTGGTCCGTGGAGGAGGAAAAAGCGTCGTCGCCGCCTGCTGTGGGTGTCGTGGAGACGCCGCGGCTGGACGGGGCAGATGGCAGGTCGCGCGACCCGTACGTGGCGCTTTTTCACTGGGAGCACTGGGTGGACTTTGGCATGTTCGTGGACCGCAACGCTGGGCGGACGCTGCCCTTCGACTTCGAGGACAACTCCGCCCAGCCGCTTGTCTTGTATAGCAGAGACATCCTCAGCGGCCTGCAACTCTTTCTAGAGCACAGCCTCGCCGCGGAGTTGACGTCTGAGCAGTACATTCTTCTGCAGAAGCTGATTGTTATGGCGGCGGAGTCGACGCCAGTGGCCAGCTACCTCATTCAGATGAAGAACCTGATGTTGACGCTGCCGACGGACACGGCGGCGCTCCAGCAAAGCTTTGAAACGGCGTTAGTGCACTACACGCCGTGAGCTGAAGCGCAGCATCTGCAAAGACCCCTATCATTTTTTTACTCTACAGTCAAAGTCATTGTTTTCTAGATTTGCCTTTTTTTCTTTATTTTTCCACATAGATAGATCCGCCACAGATGCTTATTTCTTCCTTTTTGTTCTTTTTCCTTGCCTAGAGTTATCTCTTTTCCGCTGCCGTTGCAACCCGGGAAGTCAAAAATAAGTAAATAAAGGTCAATTTGATCTCTACTGCCGTGCACCGCATTTTAAAGCAAAGCAACTGAAATAGGAGAGTTCCTTGTACAAGAGTGGCGCACACAAAAAAAAAAATCCACGTCTGTACAAGTTTTGGAGCGAGCTTTGAAGATCTCCACAAGGAGAAGGAAAAAAGTCCGTTGTTAAAGTTGATTTTGTTTTTGTCGAGGTTAAGAGAGCAATCGTTGCACAACGAGTCTCCTCTCTTCTTTTATGAATTTGTCCCTCGCCTCAATACTCCACACTTCTCGTTTGAAAATACAAAAGGCTCTTACAGGAATAAAAGGGCCCAAAAAAAATAATTTCTAGTTTTACATGTATACGTGAGTCCACAACACACATTCATCGTAGTTTTCTAATTTCGTATGTAAAATATCAAAGTATCAGAACTCAACTATCTTTCTTTTTTTTTTTTTGGAAATGGAATTTTTATTTCTTGTGGTGCCTCCGAGCGTCGCCGCGCCGCAGCGACTGCAAGAAGTGCGCCGATGCCTTGTTGAGCATAACGCACAATTGGACGCAGAAGGTTTCGTGTCCTTCCAAGAGCTGCAGCTCTCACAAGCGATGCAGTCGGCGCTGTATGGTGGTGCGGCGCACTGGGCCTTCGCGCCGTCGGCAGAGGTGCTGCCTCATCCGCTCTCCGAGAACTCGGTCAAAAGCGCCGTGTTTTGTGCCGCTGCAGAGGACATTAAGTCCCTCTTTTACAGTCATTTCGGAGACTTGTGGGACGCCGCCGTTGCGGAGAAGCGTCTATGTACCGCGTACGATGTCATGCAGCGCGACCGCGTTACTGCCGCGGACCTCGAGGCACAGTGTATGGCGGCGGCGGCGGAGGACACGCTGATGCTGCCCGCACACCTCACTATTACAAAGCTGACCTTTGCCAATCCTAAAGGAAAAACGACGCAGTACGTAGCCAACGCAGCATACCCGGCGCAGCACGAGCGCTTGTTCGGCTCCGCGGTTGGCGATGGTGGCGCTTTCTGGTGGTGCTCGGCGTCTATCCATGGCAGCGCCACTCAGCAGCACGCAGAGGAAAGCGAGGAGGCATTGGAGAGCCTCCGCAGTGCTGCCCACGCCGTGCAATTGTTACTCCCATCCTCGTCCGGCGCACGAGTCGTGGCAAACCCGCTGGAAGCACTGGCATTCCGCGCTTCGTGGATGGGTGTGCCGCTCGCACGCGACGCATTTGCGGCCGCGGTGTTGCGACAGAGTGTCCCGCAAGACTGCCTGGTCGCGCTGCTGCGTGACCCCGTCTTGCACGACCATGGCCAATTCTCCAGTGTCTTCAGCCTTGTGCGTGACGCAGGTGTGGCAGACGCGGTTGATGCCATCGTGGATGTTTGGGCACTACTGCGGCGAGGCGAGGGGGATTACCTGAACGGCGGGGCTGCGCTTTACGACTACGAGAGGGGGCACATTCCACTAAACCTGCACGACTCGCCTTCGACGGTGGCACGCGCCAGCGCCGTTGTCTTCGCACACCCTCGCCTCAGCGCGAACGGCGAGACGGCGAGGTTGTCGTTACAGCAACAGCTGACACAGTTGCAGGAGGGTGTCACGCTAGACGCTGTGCTCCGCCTCTCGCCGGAGGAGCTGCAGGCAAAGCTGGACCTGCACTACGGCGATGTTGCCCGCTACGCGCTCGATCAAGAGGCGCTGCGGCGCTTTGCTGTGGATGAAGCCGCCGACACCGTCGCGACCGTGCTGACGGAGTTTGAAAGCGTGTTTGGTGTGTCGTGGTCGTTGGCTTTGGAGGAGGGTCGGCTCTGGACCGTTTCCCTCGCCAACACCCTGCTGGGACGTGAACAGGCCCAAGCTTTGCTGCAGCACTGCGCTTCACACATGAAGGAAACGACGCGTCAGCTATCATCGCAACTCACCGTTACCAAAATCACCAGAGAGGCGCTGATCGCATTGAGCTACCCAGACACGTCGCTGCAGGCTGTTCTTCAGCACGCATCCTTGCCATCCTCTGCCAGCACAGTCGCCGCCGATCCCTCGTACAGTGACACGCATCAGCCCCCGCACGCCTTGACACCGGACAGTTTCTTTGTGGTCAATGCTGACTACGGAGTTTACCGCGACGACGTACTCAGATGCAGCGAAGCGGGAGGAGCTCTGCACGGAGAGGTGTGGCAGGTGTCGTGGCCGGAGCAGCAGCGTATAGATGTACATGCACAGCTGACGGCGGGATTGGAAGGGCTCGTAGCCGAGAAAGAAACTGATGAGAGCGCTCCGTTGGACAACGAGAACAGTCTTACACCTAGCAACTACGACGCGGCGGTTGGCGCACGTGTGAGTGGGGAGTTTCCGTTGCTGCACGTGCTCGACGAACCCGCTGACGCTCTGCGCGCACGGCATCTCTGGTGGGGCACCCCGTACGACGACGACGCCGTCGCCAGCGAGCACCTACAGGCACGCGGGGAGTCCTGGCTGTCTCTCCTTCCGCCGCTCCCGCCAGCCTCGCAGGACGTCGCGGAGGCCGTGCTCGTCCTGCCACCACGCGCCTCCACAAACCACCTCATTCGCCTGCTCCGCGCCGCACTGCTGGAAAACAACGTCACGGTGGCCGACGACACCGACCTGTACGGAGCCGAGGCAGCCGAGTACGTCTTTGCCGGTCGCACCTTCCTCGCCGCGGCGGCGGCGCTGGCGCACAAAGCCGGCGCGTCGCTGTGGTTGAGCTTGTCCCTCGCGGAGCAGCAGCGTCTCACGGAGGTCGCTGATGGAGTGCGTGCCGCTGCCGACGTCTTCATTCCGACTCTCTCCGCGGACAACCTTGTAGGTGGTGCTACCGTCTGTGGGGAGCTGCAGATGACACTCAGCGCATTCGAGGCCGCGTGGCATGCATCGCAGCCTCGGCAAGTGAACCGCGACTGCTGGCTGGGCTTTCTTCCCGAGCACGATGTGTGGGTGCTGAACGGACACGTGCCGCTACTGCAGCGTCGCTACAGCGCGGAGACGGCGCGGGTGCATCTCATGCGTCTGCGCTGGTCCCTCGCGTCGGTGGCGTGGGAGGACATGCACGTCATCCTCGCTGGCGAGTGTGGTGGCGTGGACAGTGCGGCTGCCGTGGAGTCAGCGGGGCTGTTGGCATCGCTGCTCTCCCGGTCTGTCGAAAAGAAGTCGACGGAGGACGCGGACGCTGCAATAGCGGCGGCTGAGCCGCTGTACCTACTCTCCTCATCCCCGTACGACAGCCTAATCGACGTGCTGCGGTGGCCGCGCAAAGAGTGCCGCAGCGGCCCACTGGGCTGCGAAGTTGCGCTTGAGGACTGGCTGCTGCGACAGCCCTACGTGCGCGCACGCCTGAGCGGGAGTGTTTCGTGCTCGCTGACCACCGTGGTGCAGCAGGTGCGGGAAAGCCTGGCGGACCCTGCACGTTTTCCGCAGTTGGCTGACTCCTACGCGACGGCGCCGCAGTGGATCTCGCGCTTTGTGCGGGCGCAGCGCGACGCACAGTATCACCACGGCTTCATCTGGCTGCACCCGTCCAGCGCCACTCGAAGCGTGCGCAACGCGCTCCCGCGTCTGCTGCTGGAGCACAACGTACACGTTCGCGCCTCCGGTGCCGTCCCGCTGCCCGTGGCCGCCCAGCGTCAGCTCCTTGACGTGCAGCACGACGGCTTTTACAAGAACGCGTACGTACGCACGGCGGCGCAGGTGCCCATCACCGACGCAGAGGCGCGTGCCTTCGCCGCTCGCTTTGGGCAGACGTGGATTGCCGCCGTGCAGCTCGGCCTCGTGCTGAACGCAAAGGAGGCGGAGCAGCGGTACGGCACGGTGCACGTCACGACGTGGTGGGACAGCTTAGACGACGCACACCAAGCACGACTGTCCGATCAGCTCTTCATTGGGCACATGGCGAGTGAAGGGCTGTACGTGATGAACCCGCCGTACAGCTACCGTCGTGCTCGCCTGTACGCCGGTGGCGCGGAGGTTGTGTGGTACGCGGTGGATTGGCCGGTACAGGACATGACATGGGAGGCGTACATGACCAAAGTCATCGGCAGCGCCGACCCAGCACGTGCGGCGCCGGGGTCGCTGCGGCATCACTTCGCCGCACAGTGGACGCAGTACAGCTTGCCGGGGAAGCCGGACCAGATCGAGTGTGTCCTGCACGCCTCCGACTCGCCCCTCGCCGCATTAGCGGAGAGGACGCGGTGGCTGAGCACGCTGCCGCTGGAGCACGACACCTACGGCAGTGCCCTTCTTCAGCTCGGTGTACACCCGGGCCTGCTGTCGCAGCTGCTGTCGAACCCGAGCATCTATAAGTGTGACACTGGCATCATCACTGAGGCCTTTGCCACGCTGCGGCAGGAAAACGCGCACGAGCTGGTGGCGCAGCTCCGCGAGTACGCCTGCCTGGCAAAGGTGCTGCTGATCCCCAACGCTACGCAGCTCATCCCGCCCCCGGCCGTCCCTGCGACCCCGAAGCACGACGGCACCGCAGAGAGTCACGATGAGAGGCCCAGCAGCCATTGCGGCCCGTCCTTGGCAGAGCAGCTGCAGGCCTATCGCGACACCGCCTTACAGAGTGCCCTCAGCCCTTTTCATCTGTCGAAGTACGCGGCGGCGTTTGCGCCAAAGCCCTTCGTTCACAATGGCGACAGCGGTTCCTGCACCGCCGTGCTGTACCTTGATCCGCGCGACGCCCCCACCGGCAGTGGCAGCGCGGTGCACCGCTTTGTCGCGCAGCACCTCCGCCAGCACGGCATCGAGGTTGTGTACGAGCGCACGGTGCAGTGCGCCAGTGAGGCGGAGGCCCTCGTGTTGTTCCGCCGCCACCACAGTGGTCTCTACCGCTACGGAGTCGAAACGCCAGCTGCCGAGATGTTCGCCAACAACGTGGAGTTCCAGGCGAAGTTCACGCAGCACTACGAGCTGTCGTCGCAGAGCGCCACGGTGGTGTTGCGCAACGCGGCGGAGATGGCGGACGCCCTGCACGCGAGCGGACGCGAAGTGGCGGCGCTGTGGGACCGCGCACGGCGTCTGTACCCGCGCGACACGCTGACACTGGCGCCGGACTGCGTTGTGCAGCGACTGCAGCCACGCAAACCTTTCTTCCTCGTCAACGGCACCGCCCTCGCCGCAGAGCAGATCTTTGCCGCCAACCAGGCGGTGTCCGGCGTGCATGTGTGGCAGCTGCAGTGGGACTCGCGAGGACACGACAACCTGAGCTACCAGCACGTGTCTCGTCTTGTGGAGCAGCTCTGCGGTCCGCGCGGGGCTTTTCGGGAGTGCTGGACAAGCTGCGGATGGGGCACCCACGAGGTCCCTGCCAGCGCCGCGGCGGTGGCTGCCGTAGACGACGCCTGCCCTTTGTTGCACGTGTCGGAGGGCAGTCTCGCCGCAGTGCGCCACCGGCAGCTGTGGTGCGGACTGCCGCGCTGCACCGACCCGACCGTGCAATGTTGGTTGAAAAGTGCACCATCAACCCTTCCGCCACGAGCGCTTTCGCTGGCGCTAAGCGACCCTCTGTTGCCTTCTCAGAACGGCGCCGACCCGCGCTTCCTTTTTGACGAGGTAAAGGGTCTGGACGCGACGAGAACCAGCAGCTACCTCCTTGCGTGGTGGGCATCATCATCAGCATTAGCAGCAGCAGCGGCACGTGACGGCAGCGGCGACGGCCCTAACGATGCGTCCCCGTCAACATCGGCGTCGTCGTCACTGTCACCGCGCAACACCGCCGTCATTGCGCTCCTGCCGTCCGTCGCCACCAACTCGGCGGTGCGGCAGATCGTGCGCAGCGTCGTCGCCGAGCACGGACTCCGCATTGACGCGTACGGCTTTGTGGCGAGTCACGACCGCGACAGCACCGCGCAGCTGCGACGCACGCTCTGCTATCTGTGCCCGGAGGACTGGAGCTACGCCACGGAGGAGCCGCACTTGATTGACCTGTCGCCGTCAGAAGCCGACCGGGTCGCGGCGACGTTCGGCCTTTCGTGGTCGTCGCTGGTGGACGGTGGGCGAGTGCTGCCGGCCTCTCGCGCAACGAAGCGGCTGGGCGGCATGTCGGCAGCGCAGCTGCAGCTTTTTGTAAAAGGGGCGAAGAAGGCGCTGTGGGTGCGGCCGCATCTCCACCTCGTCGAGTTGGAGGAGTACGGCGTGTACGTAGTGAACGCGCACGTGGCCCACCTCGCCAACGCCGTCGCCGACACCGCCGCTCGCCAGCCCCTGCCGTACTACGTCGTCTCGTGGGACTCGCGGCAGATGACGTGGGCCGAGTGTGCCGCGTGCGTGGTGGGGGCTGCCGAGCCCTCGCTGGCCTCCCTGCGCAGCATCCGCGGCCGCGTCAACGCGTCGTGGTCGTCGCTGGGTCTGCGCGCTGCCCCGGAAGTGGGAGAGGGAGTGGTGTGCATGAGCGGTGGCCCGGTGCACGGTCTGCTGGCGCGTCTGCACCTGAGCTGGCCTGCGATGGACGCACTTGATGAGGACGTCGTGGGTGGCCTTGCCCTGCAGGAGTGTGGGGCAGATGTCGTGCCGCTGCTGCGCGGCTGGTTGGCCAACCCCGTGGTCACCTGCGATGGTCGGGCCAACAGCCTGCTCGGTCACCTGGCGGAATGGGAAACCGGCGAGGTACTTCATCTACTCGACAGGCTCGCGAGAGAGTCCTCCGCTTCCCCGTCGTCTTCGCAGCGCGTGCAGCTTCCCCAGAACCTTTTCGAAGTCCGTCAGGAGGAGCGCGACGCGGAGGGCAAGCGGGCAGCGGAGGCGGCCTGGGAGAGCGCAGTGCAACACCGCGACAGCCTGCCGGTGCTGCCGTCAGCTGCGGAGCCTCTCCCCGCGGCAGGCGTGGTGGGCAAGAACGACCTGCTGCACCGCAACGTGGGAACTCTGCTTTTTCTGAAAAGCAACTTGGACGCTGCTCAGCAGGCGCTGCTCCGCGAGCACCTCCGCCAGCACGACATCACCGTCAGCGTCGTCGCCGAAGAAGAGGAGCAGGAAGCCACGCCGGAGCTGCTGGACCGGCTGCGGTCGACGGAGAGCCACTTTGCGAACTGCGTCGACCTCGCAGGTGCCCTGGCGGAGTCAAACGAGGTTGCCGCAGTCGATCAGGAGCGCTTCAACGTTGTCTTCCGCCAGGGTGTGCGATGGGAGGAGCTGCTCCGGCAGTCGCAGCAGCAGGCCGCAGACATCGCATCGCCGCGGCTCTACAGCGCTGCGGATGCGGTGCGGCAGTGGGGCTGGACGTCGGCTGACCTGTGGCAGGCAGTGCGCAGCGGCGTGACGATGCAGCTCTCCGAAGGGATGGAGGTGACCCAGCTCGTGGAGGAGACGGGAGAGAACGGTGTGCCGCTCGATGCGCCGTCTTCGTGCGAGGCGCGATGTCCGTGGGCCGGCTCCTACGTCGTCAATGGCGCCCACGTTGCACTGCGGGAGTGCTTGCGCCACGTGCCTCACGCCGCGGCTGAGAGTGAGAAAGCCGCCGATGCTGCCGATGACGGAGCCGCTCTCGAGGTGTTCGCTCTGTGGGAGGTTTCGTGGGACTCCCGCCTGCTCTCGTGGAGCGACTTTGTGTGTCGCGTGATTGGGTGCGCCGACACCGCGCGTGCCGTGCCCGGGTCCTTCAACGCGTCCCTGCATTTGATCCATTCGAATCCAGACGACCAAGAACTGAATTCTTCTGCGGTTTCTCCGTTATCTGCCTTTGGAGTGGTGCCATCCTCCGGGCCCGTCGCGGCCTTCGCCATGCGCAGCCGGTGGTGTCGCAACGCACGCAACCGCTTCAACCGCTACGTTCCCGATCCGCTGGTGCGCGCCATGGCGATGGCCGGCGTCGTTGTGCCGGAGTCGCAGCTGGACGCGTGGGTCTTCAACCCTCTTGTTGTGGTACACCGCAACGATGGTGACGGTGAGGAAACTGGAGAAAGTGTGCAACGGCGTCTTTTTGACTGGACGCGCGGATGCAACACGTCGCTGGCGATTGAAAGCCTGTGTATGCTCGAGGCGATTGGCAAGGAAGCGGTGGCAAGTGCAGCCTCAGCGAGTCGGACAGGCACACAGAAAGACAAGGCGGTGCAGGATGGTACCGCCAACGGTGATGTGGCGAGCGGGGCTGTGTCAGCGGCAGCGCCACCACCGCCGCCGCCGCGCCTGAAAAAGAATTTGCAAGCTGCGCGGGTGCAGGATGCGCTGCTCCACGCGCGCACGGAAACGGACTGGCGACGGCTCTGGGACTACTACACCAACCTCGAGAGCTCTTCTGCGGCAGCGGCACCACTGGCGGCCGACGCGCCGCAGACGATTTCCTTCGCCACCTTCTATCGCGACTTCAAGTCGCTCGACACCTTCGGCGTGCCCAACATGAGCCATGAGTTGAAACTGCTGTTTGTCAACGTGGAGGTGCAGGGCCGCGGTCGCATGACCTATCCGCAGTTCACGCACGCGCTTTCACTATATCACGCACTCTGAAAAAGTGCCGCTCATTTGCCATTGCAATGTACATTAATTCGGAACTGATTTTTTTTTTTTGCTCCTATTTTGAGACGTTCTTGAACCTCTTTTCCTCTCCTTTTTGTTTCTTTTAACAAACTCTGTCGAGATCAGACGGTCTGATGTAAAATGCTGTTGTATCTGCAATTTTTTGCCATTATCCCAAAAAGAATTGTAGAGTTGACTTGAATGGCTTTCAATGCTGGACGTCAGTGTCCGCAGATACGGAGAAAAAAGAGGGAAGACAGCTCGACTGCTTGTTCTCTTTTCTCCTTATACTCAACCACCTCAATTTAATTATTTGCAGGAAGTTGTCCTAAAGAGGACTGTCCCCGAAGCTGCATGCATCGTCTCAGTAAATTCACTTTCCGCGCTTGGTAGCGACTTTCTCTTTTTTTTTTTCTCTCTCTCTCTCCCAAATTCTATTTTGCTTTCACTTACATATCCGCTCCTTAGACGGTTGAAAGACTGCCCGTGCAGGAACAAAACCAGCCACCACGCACGATTCGACAATCAGCTACCGTTCGGGATGAGCATTTCATCTTCTACTGTTTCGAGTCACTTGCTCCAAACAGAGGTGGAGGCGGTCATCCTGCTCTTCTTGCGTAGCACAGACACAACAGAAGACAGTTCAGCCCCCTGCACTCCTTACCGGCTCTCTCACTTGTTATCCATCGCGCAGGCTTTTTTTGTACTTAGTGTCATCGAAGGCGACCGCAGCGTCAACGCGGCGTCGTGCGGCAGCGGTGTGTGCACGGAGCGGGACCTGTACTACCGCAACCCGCTGCTCTTCGGCTCGCAGAGGGCCGCCCACGCCAGCATTGAGCGTCTGTGCAAGTGGCTGGACGTGAGTCAGCTCTGCTCAACGCTGCAGCAGGGCTGCCCGCATTGGACGCGCAATCGAGCTCGTCAGGTGTTCTGCAAGCCGGAGTGCGTCTACTCGCAGGTGCTGCTCGCCACGAGAGGCGGGAGCGACGCCGACGCCGCCGTTACTGCGCCGCCGCGGCACACCAGGGAGTCGCTTGGCATCACCGCAGTGGGCAAAAGCGTACTTGCGGGGGCGATTGTGCTGGAACTTATTCACCCCGCCGAAGTGGTGGACGTCGTCTCCTGCGGCGACGCGGGTGTCTCCCTCACCTACGCCCTCGTCACCCGCATGGTGCGCTGCTATTCGTCGTCGCTGACAGCCCGCACGCGATCTCCTGCGCTGGTGGTGATCGAGAAAGAGAGCATCTTTCACGCCGTGCTCCAAGCTGTCGCCGATTGTCGCTGCGAGGCAGCTGCGTCGTTGGCGTTTCTGTGCACGAAAGGCTACCCCTGTGTAGCGGCGCAGCACTGGCTGCGACGGGTGCACGATGTGTGGCCGACACTGTCGCTGCACGTGCTCGTGGACGGCGACCCTCACGGTCTGTGCATTGCCCTTACCGTCATGGGACTGCTTGGCGAGCACCGTCGCAGCGGGGACGATCGTCTCCGACCTCAGCCGCTTCCTTTTCACTTCATCGGTGTTGATTTGCCTCGCCTCTTCGATGGCACCGGATCGGCCAGGTTATCAGCATCGGAGGGAACTCCCCTCACGCGCGACGACCAGCAGGTGCTTCGACGCGTAACGGCGACGGTGAGCAGCGCGTTGACGCAGGTCACCAGTGCGGCGTCGGCCGCTGATGAGAACACGTCTTCCGCAACCCGACGCACCTTAGAGACGTTGATGGCGCAAGCGCGGTGGATGGAGCGTGCCAACGTGAAGTGTGAATTGCAGCTGGCGTGCAAGACGGCGGAAACTCCGCTCCACTTCATTCTTCGTCACCTCACATAAAAATACACAGAACCGCCTTTCTTCAGTGCTAAGGCTTTTTTTTTTCCTCCTGTTTTTGCGAATATTCCCTTCTTTTTGTCTCCGCTTTTGTTTTCATGCTATTTCTTTCTGCTTACGTCTGAATGTTTGACTTTGAATGACCAAATAAAAAACGATAAAGTCGTTGCAGGCAGACAAACATTGCTGCCGCTGATGCTTCTTAAAGAGGCAAAGAAAAGACGCGCAAATTCTCTGTTCTCCCTCTATCTACTTTTGCCCTCGAATTTAGGTCTCTCAAAATGGAACTACCTTCCTCGCTCATTCCTCGCTTTTTTCCCTTTGCTTTGATCACCAAAAACATCCCCATAAGAGTGCCATTGGTGAAAATTAGGAGTACAAAAAGTGCTTTTTTTTTTTCACAACACTAAGCTAGCCGTGTACATTAAGCTGCAACTTCTGCATTGGATGTGAACAACTATCACAAAAAGGAAAAATTTAATCTGTCATACTGCACTTTCTCGCATACCTCTTTCTGCAGCATTCCTTCTTCTTTTAAACTTCATCAACAGAGTTGCAAACTGCGTAGCTCTTCGAGCTGCAAGGTCGCTGGTGTATCGTTCTTTTTCCATCCTGCTGTTCCCCTTATTTTTTCTCTTTTCACTCTGCGTGTTCGTTTCTTTTATTTTTTTCCATAGAAAGAGGACTTTCAGTTCGTTGAAGTCTGTATTCAGTGAACACCTTTCTCCTTACACTACTACCGCATTGTCTATTCTATCCTCAAACATCGTTGTTTTCTTTTTTCCTGTTGTTCTTCCAGTTGTTTGCCTTTTCCCTCTACCATTGTCTTGAGTTGAGATTTACACCCTGAAAAAACTCTTCTGGTTTCTTTTTCCTAGTTTCTTTGGTGTCATCATTTTTTTTCTTTCTTGAAAATAGAGTGAGCGTCGACAAGCTCGAATAAGTTGAGAGAGCAATTTCACTTTGCTTTCACTAGATCTCCATTCTCCTGCTCTGTGCAGAAGCACTGTATTCGTCGTGATCATCGTACCTTTTTCTCATTGTTTTGTTGACGAGTGAGTGTGAGCAACACTTCTCTTATCTTCTGTTGATCAACAGCAGCGGCTGTCTTCAATACCGTGTACGAGCACACTTTCAAGGATTTTTCTTTGTCGATCAGTGCAGTTTGCCATATTCGACACGTCGTTTGTCGTCTTCCCTCTCCTTTTAGACTTTCACAGCTCGTAGTTCCCCCACTATGTCAGGTGTGCGTACGAGCTCCCGCCATCACGAGCGCCCGACATCCGCGCGGCGCCGCGAGCGGGACGACGACTACACGCGGCACGCCGAGGAGCCGACAACGCGCTCCAGCACCCATCGGCATCGCAGCAGCAGCGGCCGCAACTCGCCGCACAAGCATCGCGAGGCCTCGCTGCAGGAGACGCAGCGCTTCCGCCCGGAGGACTACGTTCTCGAGGACGGCGTGCCACCGCTGCGTCGGCAGAGCACGCAGCCGCCCAACCGGCGCACCTCCCCCACCCGCCACCCCCTCGTCGCCTACCGCGACCCCGACGTCGCCGTCTACCGCCGCCGCGAGGTGGAGCCGACGAGTGGGCGTCGCTCCTCCCGGCACGCCACGCCGGTCGACCCCGCCCTCAGCACGGCCCTCGTCGTGGTGGAGGAGAAGCAGGTGTCCCCCCGCACACGCCCAACGCACAACGGCGACCGCGCCTCGCCACGCCGCCACGCCCGCGACTCGCCGCGGCGCAGCCACCACGACAGCCGCATCGAGACGGAGGACGGGGTGGTGCGCAGTCCGCGCCAGCACGTCTCCCCGTCCAAAAGGAGCCCGCGCCGCGCGCACCGCCAAACGGGGTCGCCGATTCGGCCGGAGCGTCGCGCGCAGTCGTCGCACCACCACCGCCACGCCTCCGCTGAGCCGCGCACGCGCAGCCCGCACGGCAGCACGCGTCGCCATCGCGATCCCGAGTCAGCCCGCGCCGCACCAGTGCCGGAAACGACGCACCGTCAGGACACGCTGCGCTACCGCAGCCCGCCGCTAGCGGAGGCGGAGAAGCGGGAGAACACGTCGCGCCGCGCTCACCGCCACAGCCGCCCCGTCGAGGAAGAGGAGCCGACGAAGAAGCGGAGCTCCTCGCGCCACCACGGCAGCGCCCGGCGCACCCACAGCGAGCGGCCGTCGTCGCGGCACGAGTCGACGCGGCGTCACCGCCACGAGCGGCACGCCTCTGCCGAGCCGCCGGCGTCCACCAACGGCGACGACGAGAGCCGGCGTTCCCGCCACTCCTCGCGTCATCGCCAGGCGTCGCTGGACTCGTCCGTGGCACCGCGGCCACCGCAGGTAGCGAAGCCCATCACGTCGGATATTGCAAGAGGCGCAGCGTATCCCGTCAACGGTTCCACGTACGTGCGGCCCGCTGCGAATAGCACCATCAACGCCCGCCGCAGCTCCGGCTCCTACATTGAGGTCATCAGCGTGAACTCCGCGCGTCCCGACTCCTCGAACAGCTGGCTGCACTCTCGCAGCAGTGCGCCGCAGTCGCCGCGCCGCCCTCGCGAGGTGGGCCCGCCCGTCGTTGTGCCCGACCCCCGCAGTGAGAAGATCATGCAGCGCATCGACTCCACGCGTCACTGGATCCAGAACATGAAGGCAGAGGTCGAGAAGGACCGCGCGCGTGCGTTGCAGGAGAAGAGGGAGGCTGACAAGGCGGAGCAGCAGCAGCAGGAGCGGGAGCGAGAGGAGGAGGCGGCTGCGGAGCGTGCACGCCAGGAGCGTCGCCGGGCGAGCGAGCGCAACGGCAGTGCCCGCCACCACCGCAGCTCCTCTCGCGGCTCGCAGCGGCGCACACGCAGCCCGCGCGATGACGCCGCGGTGGCGGCCGCGACGCCGTCGTTGGAGGAGCCGGCGAGGGCGGTGGACAGCCGCCGGCACCCCCGCGCCGCCATCGCACCCGCCGCAGCGCCGGAGCCGCCCCGCCACGACGTCGCCGCTGCGGAGGCGCCGAAGTCGCGGACGCGCAGCCGACACAACGCCCCGTCGGCGTCGTCGCACACAACCCGCAGCGACGCCGTGGAGGAGCGGAGCCGGCGGTCTGCGAAGCTGGCTGCCGCACCCACCGGGGTTGCCCCCGCCCCAGCAGTGCTGCACGAGACTCTCAACAGCTCTCGCAAGGAGGGCTTCGACTACCCCATCTTTTCCTTCATCTCCTTTCTCGACGGCAACACCTTCGACGACACTGCAGGTCTGTGCGACTACAACACGCAGCTTGCGGAGAGTCTCAGCGACGAGCACCTCGACCTCCTCCGCGAAGTTCTCTTCGACCATGACGAGGAGAAGTTTGCGGAGCTGCTCTACGGCGACGACGTCCAGGCAGAGCTCGATGTCATTGCAAATACGTTAGGCCACAGCGAGGACCCTGCGGTGCAGCGTGAGATTGTCGTCCTTCAGCGCGCGGCGGTGCGGCGATTCAACGACAAGTGCTCTGCCGCACTACGCACCCTTTTAGCTGCGCGTGGCGGTCTCGCCGATGCCGTGCAGATGGCTGCGTCGGAATTAGAGCGACAGGCGTACGAAGCCAAGGCGGCAGCTGCAAACTCTCCTTGAAATGTAAGAGTGCGGTAGAGTTCTACATTTTCTTTTATTCTTGAAGGCACCAAGTGTTTCTCGCACAGACGCGAACTGCTTCTTTGAGCGCCGTTGGCTTTCGACGTCAGGCGAGCTTTGAGGTTCGAGGGGAGGATAACAGTGTAAAATTCCTCCCGTCGATTGCGTGCCAAAAAAAAAAAGGTCAATGATGCTTCAAGGCTAAGCCTTTTTTGAGGCGAGGTGAATTTTTGGGATCTTGAAGCTGTTTGTGTTGTCGTTTTTTCCCCCCTTTCTGTACCTTCTGTTTTCTTCAGACTACCTTAGAGAAATGGTGGTCGTTGCTCTCAGTTGACCTATCTTTTTGTTTGTTTTCTGTAAGCTGATGTTCTTTTTTTATTTTCTTTTCTTTTTTTTCCTTGGGGCGCTTTCAATTGTTTTCGTCTACTTTATAGTCGTGCCCGTGGCACCTTCAGCTTTTTTTTCCTTTTCAGCTGCGTATCCTTTTTTTTTTCAACTTCGACTTTTTTTCCAATGAATTGAACTTTTCGTACTTCACAACCTTTGTAGACTGACGTAACATATCTTTTCTTTTGTTTCCATCCTTTCAACACACTCAAAATAAACAAGAACGAGAGTCATAAAAGTGTTGAGCGATGTGTTTCACAATGCCAGCCAAACTCCTATCCCCAGCCGCCATCTTCATATTTAAAAAAAGTGGTGAACTGCCACGAGACTAATACGTTGACTCACATTTTAGCAGATGCAGAACTCTTGTAAAGAAACTTCTTTGCAGTAATACCTAGATGTGAGAAGCAGGGTTCTCTCCTCCTCACTTAACATTTCTCTCTCCCTCTATACTTCGTCATTCCTTTTTTCCCTCTTTTTTGTGTCTTCTTCATCCCTCCTACTTTCCATTAAAAAATCCTGTGATACTGACCGCTTCCGCAGCACTATCTCAATCGTATTCCCAATTGCGTCCCCACAATTTCTGAAAATAAGAAAAAGATCTTTAAATAGCATCGACATATCAATCAGTATTACACTGATAAAAAAAAAATGGCTCGAGCAGTAAAGGTGTTCTGCGCGTTTGTGTGTCTGCTTGTGGCTTGCAGTCTTGTTTTCAGCTCTCTAGCCGTCGGTGCAGAGGGCCCAAAGGAAGAAGACAAGGCTGTGATTGACTGCGCCTACTGCCAAGGTCGCGGCTTCCCGTATGTGTGCAATGTAACCATGGCGAGTGGAATCTGCTTCACCAACTCGGGCGACATGCGTTGCGAGGGCGCCAAAGGGTGTACGTGCTGCCGAACTGCAAGCGCGGCTGGGTGCACGTTGTGTGGAATGGAAGCCGACTGGGACGCCTTCGACGACGACGAGGCCGACATTTGATAAAATGCTCACTCGAAGGAAGAAAAGCGACTTCGACTGTGATGCACGAAAAGCACAGCCGAAGAGGCTCTGCCGACACAGCGAGTTGTTCAGACTCGCGATTTGAAAGAAAACTCTTCATCGATTCTTTGTCGCATATGTGAAATACTTCCCTTTGATACCGGCAGGACTGGGCTCTAGACTGTCGTTTTTTTTTTTTCTTCGCATCCATTTTAATCAATCATTCCCCCTTTCTTCTATGTCACATTTTCAACTGAATTTGAACAATCTCTAGTGATTATTGGAAAGCACCTGTGCGTTTCTAAACGGCTCTTGCTTGTAGCTTCTCACGTTCTGGGTTGACCGCGATCCTTGCTGATACCCCAACCCGCTTCTTAAGTTCACGCTGCGTCAACACAAAACTTGCTGAGAAGGATGCAATGCGCAAATTGTAGCAACACCTCTCATCCTTCTTTTTTTTTTCTCGGCAAAAAATATGTCTGCATACTCGCCACCAAACTCTCCAATTCTCCTCTCCTCCTTTTCAACTCGCATTTTCGTTTCCCTCACGCGGTGGCCCTCCGCAAAACAGTACAACAACTCTCTCGCACAAGCCCACAGCTCGACAATAACCTCCTTCGGTGACGCAACACGGACAGCGTTGCTGAACACCAATGTCCTCTCCTTCTTCTTCGTCCACCGGACAACGCGTCACCTTGAGTGCAAAACAAGCGACTACGAACGACGTGGCCGATCCGTCTGCTGCCGAAGTTGTCCGCATTTCTGCGTTTCCGGAACGTATTGTTATGCTGCGCAGTAGTGGTGATGCCTCGCCAGGTTGGAATGACGTCGTGACGCAAGAACACCGTCGCAAGCCAAAAGACTGAAAGAGGAAAAGAAGTGTACTGTGATCCTCTGTTTATCGCGGCCCTCTACGCTTCGCGGCTCAATGCACGCATTTAACTACGCGTCCACAACAGTTGAGTTCGACATCTGCTAACATGACAAACGTTTTTTCAGTCAGAAAAGCTTTTAAAAAACCCCAAAAACTTTTGCTGTATGTGAGTGAAAAATTACTGAGTTGCATCAGAAGTAGGTAAAGGTAACGAGCGACACCTTGAGTAAAGGCGTGCTACAATCGCTTGTGTCTTTGCAACGTGCAGTCGATGTTTTGCTTGCGTTTTGACCTACCAATTGATTT
>JASAOP010002595.1:0-38112 GCA_030849055.1 Crithidia thermophila | reverse complement strand
TGCTTTTTTAAAGCGTCGTTTAGACTGTGTTGTGCGTGTGTCAGTACGAAGTACGCGCGGGGTTTTCCGAAGCCCGTGCACACCCAGGTACGACACAACGCAGAGTTCTCAGAAAAAGTGATGAAGAGCAAGCTGGAGGAAAAAAAAAGCGGATCATACCATTATTATATTTAATTATTACCTCTTTCTCGTTTTCTTTGTCTTTTACTTCTATTTCTTATGAGTCACCTAAAAAAAAAAAGAAAGGAAATTGAATTACTTGAGAAGGTGTTTTAGTGTGTTTTTACGGACAGTTAAGGAAAAAAAAATAATATTATTGGAGGTGGTTTTGGTCTGGAGAACGTGTTGTAGCAAAAAGGCAAAAAAAAATATGGGAGGCGGCGGAGAAAAGCCCCCCAATTTTTTTTAAAGCTTCTGCTATGTTTTATCCGTTCTGTTGATTGGCTCCCCAAGTGTCTTGCTGATGCCGGGTAGCTTGCCCAGCAGCGATTTGTTTTAGAGTTGAAAGCAATCTTAGCTGTGAAATGAATTATGTGTCTTCCCCCTCTCTCTAGCAACTGTCCATTTAAGATGTATTTGATTTACTTGCATTTTTGTTTTTTTTTAATTATCGTCATCCATTCCCTCTCCACTTCTCATTGTTTCTCGCTTTTGATTGTCTTTCATTTTCATTTTTAAAACTTTTCCAGCTTATTTTGAAGCACTGACCCGAGGAGAAGGAAATTTACGGTTTCCCGAGACTCTCTCTTTGCACTCTCCGCAATACCCCCCCTTTCTCCCCGTTATTAGTGCAGCATGATCCCACGCGGCACTGCGGCACTGCTGCGGCCCACTCATACGTCCCCGCTCCACGCGGCACGGCGTCTCTGCGGATGCCACATACACCACATTTCACGTTACCGCAACACGGCGGCCCTTCAGCCGCCGTACCGCTGTTGCAGCTCCCGCAGCAGCGCCACAACTTTCGCAGGCAGCGGAGGTCCAGCTTCCCCATCGAATCCTCCTAGCTCTCCCTCCACCACAACGCCATCGCCGCCTGTCCGTGCTGCATCACCCTCCACCGCCTCCTCTGCGTCCGTGAGTGACTTCGGTGCTGCTGACGTGCCGTTGACGACGCCAGCGGAGGTGGAGAGCGCCTTCGCCTGCTCCGTCAGGGCCCGCACCGTCAGCAACGCGCAGCTGCGGCGCTACATCGAGCACCTCGAAGGAAAAGACTACGCACTGGCGTTGGCCGCCGTGAAGGGCGCCAAGACGGGCGGTCTGCGCATCAACGCTCAGAGCTACGAGGCGGTGCTGCACTGTCTTATGAGCGGTGGTCAGCTGCGCGCCAGCATGGAGCTGTACCAGCAAATGACGCAGCTGCACATCACCCCGACACCCGCCACGTACGCAGAGTTGATGGAGCTGTGCCTCCAGCGCGACATGCCAAAGTCGGCACAGACGCTCTTTAACGACCTGCAGAAGCGCGGCGTACGGCCGTCGGAGCGCAACTACGAGCTGATGATCACCAGCCTTGCTGCCGAGGTGCCGCCGCAGTGGGAGCGGGCGATTGAGGTGTTCGACAAGATTGCTGGCGAGCGCCGCAGCCGGGTATCGGCGCAGACGTACAACGCGCTGATGCGGGTGTACATGAACATGGACCCCTTCGACTGGCGCGTCGTGTACAACTGCTACACGGAGATGCGCAAGCGGCGGCCGCGCATTCGGCTGGAGTGGGAGAGCTATCTGATTCTGAGCGAGGCGCTGCGGAAGGGCAGGGCGGGCTACATGCGGCGCGCCGTTGCCTACGCGGATGCCTGGATCGCCGTGACGCCGCTGTGGTCGTGGAACTTTTGCATCGGGGCGGCTGTCTACTTCGTGGTGATGATGGTCTTCAAGTCGGTCCTCAGCTACGCGCTGCTGCTCTACTACAAACCCGACAGCGAGAAGTCTGTCATTCCTGTCCTATGAGGCGATGCTCCGTTGTTGTGGTTGTGGTTTGTGTGAAACGCTGCTGATTTGATGAAGAACGTTGAAGACGCTTTTCAATCTTTATTTATTACTTATTCATATTGACGTGTTGTTATGAGTGCTTCACAGATAAAACGGAAGTTGACAATTCCAAAGCATTTGCGATGTTGCAGGTTCAGCGTTTAATTTCTGCGTAGGAAGCTCAATGCAAAATCACGCTGATGATTGAAACAACTGTTTTTTCTGGATTAAGCGGCGGTTCAGCCTCCTATAGTGGTGAGAAACAAAGAGCCATTTTAATACTACTGCAGATGAACTTTTTTTTTTCTCGTTTCCCTTTCATTTTTCTCATTCTCTGCTACGCCTTTTTTTTTAATCGCAACGAACACTTCACAGTTGTCTCCTAGCATAACCAATTTTTGATTTGAAACTTTGTTTGGGAAAAAACAAAAGTGACATTATCCAAATCGCGCAGTCAGCTTCGCGGCAGCGTCACTCATCATCGTTTAGCTTCTTTCTTTTTTCAGTTAGAATAGAGGTGCCGAAAAAGAAATCACAAAAAAATACTAATAAAAAAGAATTTTGCAGCTCGGTTCATTGGCTGCTGTACTTCGGTGGTTTTTTTTATATCGCCTCGTTGCCCTGTCAGCTGAGCACCTGCACTCCGTAGATATCCCTCCTTTTTTCCTCTCTCTTAAGTACTATAGAACCGCACAAAAAAGGCGAACAGAATACCTTTATCATTATTATCATTGTAACACACGTGCGTATCCAATGTCATCCTCTGACGCGAACACTGCCCCCACCGAGGAGATGGTGCTCGCCTCCCTCGACACCTTCTCCCCGGACGATCTCCACATGGCGGAGGTGGCGCTACGCTCCGTCCTGGAAGCGAAGGTGCAGGCGCTGGCCAAGGAGCGTGGCGAGGCCTACATCCAGAGCCTCATTCAGAAAGAGATCGCCAAGACGAAGAAGGTAGAGTCGGACGTGGCGGCCATGAAGAAGAAGCTGGGCGTGCAAGAGCGCACCGTCGACGACCTCCGCGCCGAAATTCGAAAAGTCAACGCACAGGAGGAGAAGTCGAAGTTTATGTGCCACACCTTCCAGGACATGGCGAAGAAGCGCGAACAGCTGACGGAGAAGATCAGCGGCGAGATGGAGGCCTACCGCACCGGCGTGCGCACCCGGGTAGAGGAAAATGTGCAGAACATTATGCTCGAGTGCGAGAAGAAGCGCGAGCGTGTCGAGGCGGCGGAGGCAGAGATGACAGAACTGGAGGCGGCGGTGGCGGCGAAGAAGGCCGCCTTCGAGCAGAGCTTCGCGCAGTTCCAGGACGGGCTGAAGGATCGCACGAGTCAGTACCAGGAGCTCATTGCCTCCTACCAGGCCGCCACGAAGGAGGTGGAGCTACTCGAGGCGCGTCTGTCGCTGGTGCGGCGCGAGCGCAACTCCGTCGAAATGGGCCGCTCCGGCCTGCAGCAGCAACTCGAGATTTACGAGAAGCAGTTCGAAGGCTTTGCCAAGACCGCAATGAAGCCCGAGGACGTGGAGGCGCTGGCGCAGCGGCAGAACGAGCAGGCGCAGATGCGGCTTACCGCCCTGGAGGCGGACAAGACAAATCTGAATCAGCAGCGTCTGCAGATGGACAGTGAGCTGACGGAGCTGCGAGCAAAGTTGGCGGCTCTGAAGCGGGAGATGCAGCAGCTGGAGAAGACGCGCGTGGCGGCGGAGAAGCGGTGCCGGCAGGCGCAGCAAAAGCGTGCGGAGAAGAAGTAGAGAACGGTGCATTTTGCTGCTTTTTGTCTTAGGCCTTTTTGCTTTCTACTCCTTCGCAACCTGGCGAGCTGTCTTTTTTTTTTTCTCCCTCCCTCTTCCTGTCGTCGCTGCTGAGCGGTGACAAGGGAGAGTCGAGTGCGTGTCTCGTCAACACCAATAATTTTGCCGAAATTCGAAATAAAAATTGTGATCTCGATTCCACTTTCGAAGGGTCTGAAAATACGTAGGAGCTGCCTTTCAGGTGCTGAGGGGTGCACTTTGTATTTGAAACTACGAATTTTAGTATTTCATCTACAGCTCACACACACTGAGGTGTTGACGCTTAGCAATAGTTTGCTTGAACAACCAATGCTTCGCCTCACTTCCACTTTGCTCAACTATTCACATTTTCCCTCTCACCCTTTTTATTTTCTGTCGGCTCAGTACGGCGCTTTTATTCTTTTTTCATCAGAAAAAAAGAAAAAAAAAGAGAAGTATTAAGTTTCCAATCGTTGATCGCTTTATTTCTCTCTTTCTCCTTTTTTTGTAGCTGTTTTTTTTTTTTTTCTTCCGCATTTTGCTCCCTGTTGGTTAGTCAGCAATGCGACGCTCGATCGCCCGTTGGTGCAGCAAGATCGACCTGGACGGGGTGCCGTCCAAGTACTACCCCCGCTTCCGCCCGCGGCGTCTCGTCATGCCGGTGGACCCGAGCGACGTCCACGCTGACCGTCGCCAGCCGAGCCCGCTCTACCAAGTCTACAAGGCGCAGACACGACGCCGTCGACAGGCGGAGCGGCGCGGTGCCGTGCAGCTTGGCACTGTGCCGTCTGAGCGCAGCGTGGGCGACGTTTATCGACTCATGCTCGACGCCTGTGCAGCGCAGCATCTCTTCTCTGAGGCTGCCATCACCCCTGTGGCAGTGCGAGAGTTGGAGCGTCTTGTGAAGGCACAGGAGAAGCTGGAGGCGACGGAGACAGCCGCGGCGTCTCCCTCGGTGAACACGGCGGCGCTGCGAGACAACAATGAAGAGGAGGAGGAGGTGGAGGCAGCGGCGGTGTCTGTCATCGCATCGCCGTTGTACGCGCTGGCCTTCCAGACAAAGAGCCGCAACACCAGCACTGACCATGCGGCTTCTACCTCGCCGTCTTCGTCCTCCCCTCCCGCTACTCCGGCGAGCCGGCCTGATACGGCGCACACGCTATCTGTGCGGGAGGTGGACATGCTGTGGGCGATACTCGACCACACCCCGCTCAGCTCCCCTGTGCACGGCGCGCTGGCCCTGCGCGGCGACGCCCTCGTGCGCACCACGCTGCTCGAGCTGGCCTACAGCGGGTACCCGCGGCTGCGCTCGAAGCATGTCCAGCAGCTTCTTCACGAGACCACCGGCCTGCTACCGTGCGGCCGTGCGGCGATTCGACTCGGCTTTGCGGAGCACTGCGGGGTCGAGGGCGACATTGCGATGTGGCGCGAGCTGAACACGCTGTCGGAGCGCCTCCGCATCGCTCGCAAGCAGGCCACCGCGCACCTGCAGCGGATGGAAAAAGGCGTGGCCGCGCAGCGACGGTGGTACTGGCGTGGCGTCCTGCGGTCTGCCTCAGGGCGGCTGAAGCTGTTTCCGGTGCACCGCGAGGAGCTGCAGCCGCGGCTGGAGTGGGTACGGAGTTCCCTCTTCGCCTTCATCGCCTTTGCCGAGGTGGCCGAGCAGTCGGGCGACACGCAGGTGCGCGTGAAGCCGTTAATCTACCAGCTCTTCGCCAGTCAGCTGGCGCGGCATGTGCGGCGGCGGCAACTGCTCGATGCGGCAGAGGAGATCGCAGCACGGCGCTCTGCCGATAGAGCTGTAGCGGCTACCGGGGAGACTCTAACGGAGGATGGGCAAGACATGACGAAGCAACGCACGCAGACGGCGGCTGCCGTGAACGCGGATCGTGTCGCTGCAGAGCTGACACGTGTCAAGGCGCGCTCTCTGGATGAGGAGGAAGTTCTCGAGGGCCGCACGCACCCGATGAACCGCCGAGCCGATCGCACGCGGGAGCAGTACGAGTCCAGCGGTGGCGCCCACGGCACCCAGATGCTCCGCGACAAGGCACTGGGCCGCCACGAGGAAACGTTTGCGCGGCTGGCCCCACCACTGCTGCTGCACGCGCTGGAGGCGACGTCGGTGAACGCGTTCAAAGAGGCCCAGCTCATTCTCCGCTACGCCCCGCAGATCGCGGAGCCGCTGCGACGGTCACCAATCGACGTGGACCAGGCGGTGCGGCGTGTGGTGGAGGTGCAGGAGACGAACAACTACGCGGCCCTGCACCACGCCCAGCAGTATCGCCAGGTCGAGTACACGGTGTGCCGCCTCTACGCCGGAAAGTTTTGCCTTGGCGAGGGCAAAGGGGAGACGCTGATGTCCGCGATGCAAGACGCCTCGATGGAGATGCTTTTTCGGTACTACTGCGGCACCTCGACGGCCGCCCAGGCGTCATCAATGGAGGAGTCGTCGGTGAACGTGAAGACGCGCAAAGAACCCTCCCGTGCCGGAACTTGCGGCGTTGACGGGCAGCGGGCGAAGGCTGACGATGACGGCATCCCAGCAGCGCGCATCCGTCCTGCGAAAACAGAGGAAGAGATTGTCTTATGAGGGTAGCGGTTGAGGGATACAATTGGCTTTCTCGGACTTTTCCTGTGGGTTTGTAGAAAACCTTCCCAGCACTTTCTTTTTTCTTTAAAGTCTCTACTATTCACATTTCCGTATCTAAAAAAAAAAAAGCAGGCAGTTAAATCCCAGAAGCCAACGTGTTTTCAGAGGAAGAGAGAGAGAGACGCAAAACAATTGAAATCTTGTTGAGCGGGCTGTTGGGGTAGTGTTTAATTGTAAAGACAATTTTCATACAGCGCAGTTGATTTGCGATACATCTTTCTTTCCTTTTATTTTTGTTTCAATTACCTTGCTTTCCCTTTTTGCACTCCTCCCTCTTTCACATGTACCGTCGTAGGTTTGAAAACAAACAAAACTCGATAGAACCTCGATCTTTTTCTTGATCGACAAGCAAACGCACTTATCCTCATAGAAAATTTTGCCAGCGAGCAGCGTTGAAGGTGTTTTACTGAAATTACTTTTTCACAACAGTATCGTTAACGATTATCCTTTTCTCTTTTTTATTTCTTCTTAATTGAACACACAGGACTTGTTTTGTTGGCTTTGCCTCCACTTTTTTTTTTGGTGATTTTTCTTTTATTCCGACGTTGGTTTCTGCTTATCCACATCACTGTGCAAAGCATTCGACGCAAGCAGTGCAAGTTGCTTCTGTCTTCCACAGTCAGTACTGATATCAGGTCACTGTGTATTGCTCTTTTTTTTTTTTGAAAAAGGTACTTTATCTCTTTCTCGTGCAACCTACTTGATTGAAATGTCTGTCGCACGCTCCGCCTACCGCCAGCTTCTTCGTGTCGGCAAGAAGGTGAGCGACCGCTACGCAGATCCCAACGACATGTGCTTCGCCCTTTTCGGCCTTCTCGTGACGCGACACGACTTCATTAACGCCGGCTACGGCAGCACCTACGCGGAAATTCTCCGCACGTGCTTTCTCCGCCCGTCCGTGACGGATGACCCGCACGACACCACCAGTGCCCGCGTCAGCGCCGCCTTCGACGCCCTGCGCCGCCTCAACGACATCAACGCGTCAACGGAGGCCTTCCGCGTACGCGAGCTGCGACGCCAGATGGCAGAAACGGTAGAGGAGAAGAGCGCAGGAGAGTCTTCTGGGGCAGCACCCGCCACAGCAGAGACAGCGGGAATGGGGAAGAAGGCGAAGGAAGCCGACCTCCGCAGCACAGAAGCCGCCACGGCCGCTCCGCAGATAGACGCCAGCACGGCGCCAGGACCCGCCACATCAGCAGCGGCAGAGTCGTCCACGTCACCTTCCCTTTCCTCCCCGTCTGCAACATCGAGCTCCTCCTCCTCCCCTCTCTCTGCGGAGGCGGCCGTGGCCCTCGCCAAGTCCAGCAGCGCCGCCCGTGTCGGCTCCCACGCCAAGTCCGGCACTACCACGTACCGCCTCGACGAGGGCGTGAACTTGGTGCGCGGCTCCGTCCTCATCGAGCGGTCGTCGCGGCAGCGCCTGCAGAACTTCCCGCGACACTGTGTCGTGCTGGAGCCGATCAGCATGGACTTTCCCCCGTATCGCTACTGCGTTCCCCCAGAGCCGGCCTACCTGCTGGCGGTGCGGAACGAGTTTGTGCTGCACGGCATCACGGACGTGCTGCTTGCGGTGTCGGCCACGAGCATTTACAACGAGCACCGGCAGGCGTACCTGCAGCAGCAGCAGCAGCAGCAGCAGGGCGACCATCAGGAAGAGGAGAGGGAGGAAAACGAGGAGGCGGGCTTGCAGGCAGGAAAGGCGTCGGCAACAACTGCGGAGAGTGAGAGGCCGCTGCAGCGCGGCTTTCCTACCAGCCGGGCGGAGCTGTGGGAGCTGGTGCGCAAGATCCCAACCCGCACCATCTTCCAGACGGATGTGCTGGAGGTGGAGATCACGACCGAGTACGTCTGCTCGAACCCGGCCGCAGCGTCGTCCGCCGCTGGAGCGCCGTCGTCGCGGGTCAGCAAAGACGGCGGCTTCACCGCGACGACCCCGTTGAAAGGCGGGTCCGCCACGTCCGCCTCCCACAACAGCCCTGGCAGCACCAGCGGTAGTGCCGGTGCCAGTCGGCCATCATCATCGCCGTTTTCGTCCGACAGCAGCGCCGCTGCTTCAGAGGAAGACGAGACAAAGGCGCATCTCTTTCTCTACTATGTGTACGTGCGCAACCGCGGCCCGCGCAAGAACCCGCGTCGCTGGCACGCGCAGGTGTTGTCGCACCACCTCATCGTGGTGGATGTGGCGCAGGCGCAGGTGCTGGAGATGGGCCGCCCTGGTGTGATGGGCAACTTCCCCCTCCTGCCGCCAGGGGCGTCGCACTGCTTCGAGAGCGGGACTACGCTTTCTGGACCGGAGGGCCTCATCCGCGGCTCCATCCAGCTGAACCTGTTCAACGACGCGGGGGAGATGATGATGCTGGACGCCGCCATCGCGCCAACGCGGCTGACGGTGGAGGTGACGAGCGCGAAGGGTTTCACGAGTTCGAAGAGCGTGAAGGAGGAACTCGTGCAGCGGACCAGTGAGGGCGGCAACGCGGCGGAAAAGGAGGAAAGGGTCGCGCCGTCGGCAGCGTCTGCTGTGGACGAATCGAAGGACGGAAAGAAGTAGAAGCGAGTGCAAGTACGTATGTAAAAGCATGTGCGCATGAGCTTGTAAACAAAAGGACATGCACATTTTCTCTTCCACTCTTTTGCGAGCGGTGACAAAAATTGGGCTTTCGCAGTGATGGATGGGAAGCCCGTTTGCTTTTTTTTTTTCGGTTGAAACGATCTGCGTGCGTCAACTCCACGACTTTCTCGTTACTATTGAAAATATTATTCTTATTATTATTCAAAATATAATTCACAGATACTCACACCGTTTTTTCTTTTGCTCTGCGTTTTAGCTTTGGTTCAGATGCTTCTACTATTCCTCATTTTTTTTAGGCTGTGTGGCGTGGACTTCTTCTTATTATTATTGCGAATTTAAAATTTACGTGCGAGCATGCACAGCCTTGTCTAGTCGGATAGCGTGCGCTTCTCTACAGATGCGAAACACACAAAGTAAGATAGCACCAATGTTATGGAAAATTAAAAATTGAAGCTGCTACCATTTGCGGGCTGTCAGCTTTGAGTAATTGATAGCAGTGAGCCAGTTGTTTAAAAGTCAAACTCGGTGTGGTTGCTTGCTTCGATTTCCGCGACGCCTTCAATAAAGCAGTGTTGCGCTCGACTTTGAAAAGGTTCGTAAACTTAAGAATGGGCAATGTTGGGTTAGGCGTTTGACAGCAAACAAAGCAACTCTTATAGTCACTTCTTTTTCACTCTTTCTCTTCTCTTCGTGCGTGCACGTCAATTCGGTAGTGCACATTGCGCACGTACCGCTCACAGTAGCCTTAAATTTTTTTTTCTTACTCACCAAAACACTAAAAAAACAAGAGAGCGAACGATGGACGCGCCGGGTACTGCCATTGAGCAGTACTTCAACCAGCTCATCAACATGCGCCTTCTTTCGCAGGTGGTGGTGTCGGACAAGCAGGGCAACACCATCCTCGCCTGCTTCGGCACCCCAACCGCCGCGGCAGACAACGCAGACGGCGGCATCGGCGATGCGCAGGAGGAGGATGAGCCGATGGAGAGCAACGTGACGCTCAGCGGGGCACGCTACTTCCAGAACCTCGAGCAGCTGCAACTCGGTACGCCGACCTACATCACGGCGCAGTACCACGATGCGGTGGTGGTGCAGCTCATGGAGGCTGGCGGGTGCATTCTGACGTTGATTGGCAGCCGCGCAAAAGGGCACTTTGCGGGCGGTCTGCTGGCGCTGGTGCCGCAGATTCAACGCACGACGGTGTACACGGAGCTGCTGCGCAAGGTGGAGGACTGCGCTCAGTAAAGCACATCTGGAATGTACAGATGGTTGGAAATCTTTCTTTTGTTATGCAGCCATGATGTCATTAGCCTTTTGATGGCGCTAGAAAGGAGCATTCTTTGGTGAAAAATTTTCCTGCTTTTGTCAACGGTGCTTTTAGTTCGCTGTGGGTCTCACAGCGAGCGTGTGTGCTGCGCAGTAAATCTTCTGTAGTTGGTATTCTCTTGTTTATGGTGATTCTGCTATAATTCTTTTTTTTTCTCTCGTGCTAGTTCTTTGTTAAACCTCTCTGACGTTGCTTTGCTATTTTTTTTTTTGTTGTTGTGGGCACTGCTCCCCTTGCTGTACTTTTTTCAACGCCGTTTAACGGAAAATTACGAAAGTATTGTTTTTTGAGCGAAAAGAGAATCGATCGGTCTGTAAGGCGCGGATGGCTCTCCCTTAGGTTATTCTGGCAAAGTATTGATGACCAACACATGGTTGTCCAAAAGCGTGCGCAATAAAAAAGAAAAATCGTAGAGAAGAAGTTTGGCTGAGGGGAACTGCTTGCTTCCTTCGCCACATATTTAACAAAAAGGTCTCTTTTTCATAATCTTGATAGCTTTGCACGTTTCCTTTTTTTTCCTCCTCCTCTTGCCTCTCTTACTAAATGCCGGTCAACGGTCGCTCTACAGCTGCATCGTTTATGGATTCGGCAAGAACAGGTTCACCACAGTTTAATTATTTTAGGTACACAAGCAACGCTCATCTTGTGCAGTGCTGGTTTTTCAAACACAACTCTCCACCTCACCGCCGCCACGTCGTCTGCACATCCTAGCTTACTTGTGTTCTTTGTTCCTTTTTCTCCCCCATCACCTCAATCACGCTAGTTACGTACGCACTTCCGCACACACACACACAAAAAAAAAACCCCATAGAGGCTTTTGTTTTGTTTTCATTTCTTCGCTACTGAGGCACTGCTCGACATTTGCAATTCATCTGCGCGTTACATAACCGCATCTTTGCGAACGCACACACGTCACACGCCGATATCTTCACTCAAAAGGCGCGCTTGCGTCCGCGACGATGAGCAGCCTCAACGACAGTTCCGGCGCGGCGGTGTCGCAGAACGACTCCATCCCGCTGGAGGACGAGGAGGAGTCCATGTCCATCTACTCCGACGAGGAGCGCGAGGGCGAGTACTCGCACTCCGAGGACCTCTCCGACCGCGGGCCCTCCTCGCTGGACTACAGCTCCGTCAGCCGCACCTACATGACACCGTCGCAGTCTCAGTCACGCGGGCGGGGTGCGGCGGCGCCGTCTGGGGACTACACCGCGTCCGCCAGTTATTACTCCAACGGCGAGGGCGGCTCCCTCTCTTATGGCTACGACGATGAGGATTACGAGTACTCCAGCGGGTATGAATCGATGACCTACGGCGACTCCACCCTCCGCTCCCCACACTCCGAGCTCAGCTCGACGTTTGCCTCCTTCTATTACGAGAACGAGCTGGTGGTGAAGACGCGATCGACGCTGCACTTTCTGCGGCGCCCGCTGTACTACTTAGCCTTTGCCACGGCAGGGAGTAGCGCTGTGGGTAGCCTCTGTCGCCTAGCGACAACAGTAGTGCGGCGACACCTGGATACCAGCAACACCTTCGGCGATGCGGCACTGGGCACCCTGCCGGGTGCTGCTGGTGGTGGTGGTGGTCTTCATCTGGATCCTTCACCGGTGCCCTCTGGGTATCCGAATGTGCCGGAGTGGCTGCAGGAGGTGCGCGCGGCCCTGCCTGCGGCGATGGAGGTGCCGGCCTCGTGGCTGCTGCGCCGCCACAACATCCCGGTGCTCTCTGACGTCGTCCAACAACAGCAACAGCAAAGTTTGGTGCAGGCGGCCACAGCGGCGGCGTCGTCGTCCTCGTCCGCCGCGCTGGCCGCGCACGTCAGCACCGGCGTGCAGGAAGCGTGGCAGACGTGGCAGAAGTCGGGCCCGGCCATCCCTGTCGCCCTCTTTCTCCCTCTCTTCTCTATCGTAGCGATCAAGGTGGCACAGCACGTTCGACCGAGTCAGCACAGCTTCACCGAGCTGCTGCGCGCCCAGCAGGACGCCGAGGATGCCGAAGTGGCCTCCGCCTACCTCTCCACCACGTCTCCGGCCCGACCCATGAGCGTCAGCGCCAGTCCCATCCCGGCCGGCAGTGGCGCCGCGGCCACTGCGCCGTCTGCGTCGTCGCCCGGCAACACGAGTGTGCAGTCGCACTCCGTCGACGGCCCTCAGACCTCTCGTGGCGGACTCACCAGTGCGCAGGCTGGCGGTGTGCGTAGCGGAAATGCGGCGTTGGCCTCGTCATCACAAAACGCCGCGTCACCACCGCCTCGCGTACCACCTGTCAACATCGCGGGTGCCACCCGTGCGTCGGCGGTGGTGGTGGACGATTACGCCACAGGAGAGCCGCAGCCGCAGCCGCCAACCTCGCCATCCCCACCCACGCAGGGCAACAACACCAACAACAACAACAACGTTAGCAGCGGTGGTGTTGGAAATGCCGGTGACGCGAGCCCATCCCCCGGCGTGTCGCCGACGTCCACGGACGGCCTTCCAACGGAGCCGCGGGAACGGTCGCGCTCGACGACGGTGGCCCCGCCGACGCACCGCCACTTAGCGGACGAGGCGGACGAAGACATCGACGTCGACACAGGGCTCCGCATGGAGCTGTCTCCCCCGTCGCCGCCCGCTGCCGCCTCCTCCTCTGCACCGCCGTACGACCCCGCCACAAAGCCCTCGCCGTCTGTGGCCGGCAGCGTGGGCACGACGAGCTCGAGCGTGCAGGGCCGGCTGGGCCTCGTGCGCGGCTCCACGCTGCGCGGCGACGTCGTGGCCGCAGTGGCCGGCACGCCGGATGTTCGAGAGGCCAACGTGGCGCTGATGGCGGCGGCGCGGTACGGCTGCAGTGCGGTGCTGCTGCCGGCGTCGCTGGAGAGTGCGAGTGGGCTGCTGGAGGCGCCCCCGTCCCTCGACGTGGCGTACGTGGACGACGTGGTGGCGTCTGCGATGGACCTGGCGGATCGGCGGGCGCTGACGCTGCTCGGGGTGACGGCGCGGCAGCTGGATGCGCAGGCGGTGCCGCTTGACCGCTTCACGCACCCGGTAAACTCGCTGTACCTCTTCGTCTCCCACGAGGCGGACAACGCGGCGGCGGTGGCGGCGATGGCGGAGGTGGTGCTGAGCAGCGTCTACGTGGGCACGACGCGGAGTGAGCTGCCAGCCAACCAGGTCTTTTACGATCGTCTACAAAAGGAGAAGGCGACGAACTCGATACCCTCGCGATCGTTTTGAGAGGAGGCGGAGCAGGAGAGTCAAGGGTGTCGTGGGCAACCGGCTTGCAGCGCACGATGACCGAAAGATAGCCTTTTCTGTGTTTTATCATTGGAGAGTCTTTTCTTCGCGTCAAGTAGCGTTTCATAGGTTTTTTTTTCTACTTCGCTGTTTACAAATGGTTGGTGAAGTGCATGCCAAATACCAACGGTATCGACTACGCATCTTGACATCTTCTTGCGCTACACTCAAGACGGTTGTGCTGCTCAATTTATGCATTACTTCTTTTTGTGTTAAAAATGTCCCGTTTGTGAGTTTATCTGTACAAGTCTCCTTTTTTTTTTGTTTCTTGTAGTATTCTGTTTTCCTTTTTTCTTTCTCATAGAGCTGACTTTTTTCTCTGTTTGCTTGACGTCATCTCTACCTTAGGTTTTTCTTGCGTTTAGTCCGCAATGAGTGAAGGAGCTGCTGTACTAGATGGTCTCCACACCTACTGAAGCGCTTTCGAAATTTTTTTTTTGTGATATGACGTGAGCAAGACATATTTTTATTCTCAACCTTCCGCTTGCGGCATTCTGTTTTGCCGCTATACATTGTACTCCTATATTTACATTTTTGTACGTTTTCTCTCTGACGAGGCTGCTCGTCACAACAATCACGCAATCGGAGGCGCCTGTTTCATCGTCTCAACGCCAACAAGAAGAGCTAAAAGCATTCCGTACTTTTTTAGAATCGAATTGAGCATTCGCTCAGAAAGAGCAAGGCTCACTCCTTTTTATTTTGGCTGCACTTTGGCTCTTCGTGGCCATCTGATTATTATAGAAAGAGGGAGAGAGAGAGAGCAAAGACTCTCTCTTTCACCTCGATTGCAAAATACAAGTTAAACTACTACAGCTGAAAGAAACCAACGTTGAGTAATTAGAAGAGTTGAGTGTATTGCTTGAGCACTATTGTCGAAAGGACTAGCTGCCATTTAATCATCGTGTCACGCACAAGTGGATGCAACGTGGTGAGATTGACTTTGTTAGTTAAAGAGAGAGGATTGTGCTCTCAATCTTTGTCCAATCTTATCATGAGTCGCTGAGAGGCTAACACTGCAGCGGGCAAATCGCTAGCACTCAAGCGGCTCTGTTTTTCTCTTTGTCGTCTCGTTTGCAACCACTCAACAACAAACTCCTTGTTTTTCACACTTCTTCGCTTGTTTGTCTCTTGTCTTGCTGTGTTGTTTCTGTGCTGAGCTTCACCACTGCTCCTTCAGGAATCAGGATACGGAAGAGGTGCAAGATCTTTGCCAAGATAGGCGCAGTCAGCCCTGTTATCTTTCAAAAGCGGGCTTGTGACGATTGCGCTGCTTCCCTCCTTCAGATATTGTCGTTTGCCAAACACCTCAAAGAAAGCAAAGCGCACTCAACAGCAACAACAACAAAAAATAAGCGATGCACGTGAATCGCCGTTTGGTGCGCCGCCCACATAAGCGCCGCCGCCTTCTGACCATTGTTGCGGTCCTACTGGCCGTCTCGTTCTTCATTTTCTTTCTGCTGCCCTCCTCGCTTTTCTCAAATGATCTGAGTGAGCCCGAGGTGCCGCGCAACACGCTGAAGGTGCCGCACACCGCTGCACCCGCTATCCCCACCCCCTCGGCCACCGCCACCATCACCACGACAACGACCACGACGGCTGCACCAACGTTGGCCCCCACAACGTCGACCTCCACCGCGTCCCCGAACGCAACGACTCACGTGTCTTCGAGCACCCCCGCACCGACACAAGGCGGTGCCGCTGGACAACAGGAGGAAAAGCACAAGGTTGAAAACGGGAACGACAACGCGCAGCCGGCGCAGCCCGCGGACGGCCTTTCGCAGCTCTACGCTGAAGAGCTAGCAGCGCTCCACGTGCTGGACGTCTTCGAGCCCCGACCGGGGGAGGCGCGAGTAGACTTCGTGCGCTTTGCAGGGTGCCTGGGTGAGATGCTCGCTGTCGACCCGGTGGCACGGACGGAGACGCCGCGGCCTGACGTGGGCAGCACCGCGCTGCTGCCTCTCCTCATCTCCGCAACGTCCGGCAACACGCAGGACCTGAAGGCGATGATCTGCAATCTGAGCGTGCCGTACAAGTACGTGGTGCTGGCGCAGAACGGCGACACGCCGGAAATGACGCCCTTCTTCAACTTGCTCACCCGCGTCTTCAGCTTCACACGGCGCCTTGTTGTGCTGCAGTTCTTAGACAGCGTGGGCTTCGCCGGGGCAGTCAACGCGGGCTTGCGAGAGGCCCTGCGGCACCCCTTCGACGCTGTTCCCTTTGTGCACATCATCCACAACGATGTGCGGTACAAAGGCACAGCGCTGGCGGACTCTATAAAAGAGGCGTACCTGAACACCGAGTCGGACAAGGACATCATTGCGCAGCTGGAGGCGGAGGTGAAGACGGAGCCCAACACCCACACCCCGCTGATCCGCCAGCCACACGGGCTGCGGGCCCCTCTCCCTTCGGAGGGACCTCTGCCACAGCAGTCGGAGAAGGAAAGCGTGCTCGTGACATCTGCCCTGCTACCCGACCGGATTCGATACTTGCCCGCCACGGAACGCTCCGAGCAGCTGGCGGAGCGCACCTCCTTCATCTTCCACAACTCCAAGTACTTGTATACGGCGGTGTATTTAACCCGCCTGGCCATCGTCGCGACGGGCTTCTTCGACGAGAACTTTTATCCAACCATGTTCGACGACACGGACTTCCGCTGGCGAGCGCAGTTGCTGGGCTTCACGGAGCAACTCACGGCGGAGTTCGACGACGCTGCGATGGCCTTCGACCTTGACTGCGTAGGCGCCAAGATACAGGACGAGGACTTGGACCAGGGCAGGGGCGGGCTCGGCAACGCGGGCGCCGGGAACGCCGGCCACCTGCGCATGGCCAACCGGTTCGGACGTCGCACCGTCTCGCCGGTGTCCCGCGCGCTGATGCGGGAGTGCGGCAACGCCTTTGTGCGGGGGGTGCAGTTCCAGTACATGTCGCTCAAATGGGGCCTCACGAGTTTTGGCGAGCTGCAGAGTACGAAGCCGCCAAATCCGCCCTTTGCTTCGTACGAGTTCAGCGGCAAACGGCACCTCCCGCTGGATGCGTGGGTGGTGCACACACCGCGCATTGCCAAAATTAAGCGGGCTCTGCGGGATACCGGCGTGGACGGCCTCGACAGAAACGGGTACAACCCCGACGTCATTTTGGACGCACTGAAATAAGATCGAAGAACAAGAATCGTGCTTTGTTTCACGCGCGTACGCCCACCATCAACAATAAAGCAAACATGCGTTTTTTCTTTTCTCTGCGCTGGGCTGCTTTTTTTCTCCTTTATTTCCAAAGGGGTTTCTCCGTCATGTACACTGACTATCATTGTTGCTTTTTTCAAATTGCAGAGTTGAAGTGTTGTAACAAGTAGAAAAGCTGTGTGCTTGTTATGCTTATATGCTAACACTTGCTTTCAGGTTGCGGGGCAGACCTCAACATCCAAGTGCAGTGATGTCGTAAAAAAAAAAAAAGATAGCTTTTTGTCAGAAAAAGTTTTTCTTTTTCAGTCCGCGTTTTGCGCAGCCATAAAAAAAGGCGAGACGATGACGTTGCTTTCGGCCCTTTGCTACTGTACATTTGTTTTTCTGTTTTTTGTTTCTCGCACTATCATCTGAAATATTCCTGTAGCATCGCAATTGGGCACCATACACAACAGCAGCAACACATTTTTGGTACCTTACTAGATATCCCCCTTTTGCGCAAAAAAACACAAACATATAGACACATACACGCACACATAGAACTTTTTTTTTAGATTTACGAAGCATCTTAAAACTTCATAGAATCGCTTTTAGACACGCTCGCATCAGCAGCGTACATTTTCTTTTTTACCAATAGATCTAGTTTTTAAAAGAAGACGAAGATAGTATTTCCCAAATGGAGGTTGTTGGAATAGAAGAATCCCCGTGCGTGCAACACACCGCACACGGCACATTGAGCCCTGCGGCTTTGCACGGATCGTCAGCGCACACCGCCACGATTTTCTGCGCATCGTCGAGCTTGTGCTGCGACACTGCAAACCTGTCAGCGTTCTCTTTCCCCCGCGCTACAGCACGGCCTCCGTGGCTGTCTGTGGCCGTGATGGCAGATGCGAACATCGTCGTGCAGATGGACACACCCGATTGCGGTAGCGACGACGCGGACACGTTTGCGGCTCACCTCGCTGCGATGCACGGCGTCACGGTAAAGAAGTCTTCGCGTGCATTTGCGCGGCTCTCGTGCCGCAACGCACAGGAATGCCTCTCTGCGCATTCCGCGGTGCTCGCCTTTCCTCTTTGTGCCGCAGACGTGCTTGCGGCGGATGTCAGCTCCTACAGCCGCGTTGTCGTCCACGCAGAAGCCGATGCATCGCCCGCCGAGGCACCGCCAGTAGAGGTGCAAAGTCCCGCGGTGGTCGTGAATGCACCTCAGGCGGTGCCGCAGCCACGCGCAACCCCGTCACGCGGCTGCTGCAGTCTTGGCAGCGTGGTGCCGAAGCGTCGCAGCACGAGCCGTCACACAGCTTCTCCAGGGGACGGCGGTGGTGGCAGCGCGCAGCGGCAACGGATGATAGCGGACACGACGAATGCTGCTCCTCCCCTTCTTCAATCACCACGAAAAGAAAAAGAAAGCCGATCCAAATCCGGCCACGCCAAGGCGTCACGGAGCAAGGATGCTGCTGCGGCGGTCGCGTCTGCGCTTCCCACGTTGGCCCTCCTCCTGCGCTCGGCGTCACCGCTCGGCGTGCAACACGTGCTGCTCCTCCTTCGACCTGCTATCCGGCTCTCGCACCACAAGTACGTGCTGGAGTACTGTGCATCCATCCAGGTGGTGAGCTGCGCACTCTCGCGCGTTGCCCTGCGGCCCGACGGCAGCGGCGTCTTCGCACTGCCCGCCTCGTTTTCAGAGCTCGCCTTTACTGAAGGAGACTCTGACGAACCGGCTGGGCGAGCTGCGAGTCTCGCACGCACGTACCAGCACGTGGTGTTGCGCGGAAGCTACGCGGAGGTGGCGCACACACACCGCAACAGTTTGCAAATGAGCACACTGGTGTTGCACGTTGGACTGGGTGGCTCGTCGTCGAGTCGGCGCCGCCGTCTCCGTGCGATGCTGCGCTGCCGCGTGTCTGGAGTGTGGTGCCGCCACGCAACTGCAGCGGTGCGACGGGCACATCCACAGGCTCCTGCTGCGGCTGCACTTGCTGCTGCCGTGGAGGTGACCATGTACACCACGGAAGGACAGGTGTTGGTGTTCCAACCTCTCTCAGCACCACCCCTCTCGCCTCCAGCCCCCTCAGACGTCGCTGCAGCGACAAGCCCAGCTCCGCATGACGCACCCTCCAGCAAGGACGCGATGACGGTGTACACGTGTAGCTACGGCGCGCGGCTTTCGCACACGGCGTTGTGTGAGGGCAATCCCGCGCCGGCAGCGGTGGCGCCGTCCTCGTCCCTGCTCGTGGCACCACCGTGGCGCTTTGTGGACCAGTGGTGTCACTCCGTCTGGTTCCGCCGGGCTCTCGAAGGCAAGCAGGACATGGGTGGTGCAGCAGGCGAGCTGCCCGCACACCGTCGCCGCAGCGGTCCGCGCCGTCACGCGCCGTCGTCCGTGCTGGCGACGAGCGCCAACCGTCGAGTGTGGCTGGTGCACGCGGGCTCGTCCTTGTCGATCGTGACCATCCCCTCTGGCGCCGACGGTAGGAGCAGCAGCGCCAGCACACCATCAACGACTGGCTGTTGTGAAGAAGGAGACGCACTTTCTTCTCTTGCCTCTACGAGTTGCTCGTACGGGGTGTATCGAGTGGCCGCGCAGGAAACCTTGCACGACGTGCAGTTTGTGCAAGCGGACGGTCACGCTGGTTTTTTGCTGCTGTGCCGGCGTCGCACCGCCGCAGACGCCAACAACGGCGATGCCGACGGTGGCTGCGTGTTGATGAATGCCGCGATAGACAGAGGGAATGAGCTCTACGTGCACGCGAAACTCTCAAGTCCGCTGCGAGTTGTGTTTCTCTCGCTGTTGGCGCTCCCAGACGCCTCGAGTTTCCTTCACGGTGGTGGTGATGGTGGTGCTGTGGCAGGTTACACACTTCCCCTGCACTGCGGTGCGTCATTTCAGTCGCGGCTGTCGTCTCTCGTGGCTGCGCCGTCGTATCGCCTCCGCTTTGTCTGTGCGGCTTCCCCGGCACACGCCAACAGCCTCGCAACCTCAGATGTTGTCTACGTGTGTCTTGCGAGCAGCGCAGAGGCGCACACGGTGCTGGCCGCGACGGTGCGTCTGCCCTCGTTGACCACGTGGTGTTCGCATGGCGTTGCGCCTGCGCTGTGCAGACCTTCGTGCCAGGAAGTAGCAGGTGCGTGGACGTGGTCGGTGCCGCTGTCCACCACTGTGCAGCGATGCGTCACGCATGCGTTGAGTGCTGCTCTGCCCAGTGCGCTGATCGCGGGTGAGACGAAGTTTGTGGATGCTGGCTGGACAGATCTTCTTTCCAGCTCCGCAGACTGCTCGATGGAAACGGCAGTGGAGGTGGCTCTTCTAAAGGTCCACGACGGCTACCACAGCAGCAGCAGCAGCAACAACTACCGCACACAGTACGCTGAATACGCGCGCTCCGTGCAGCCCTTCACGGACGTGTTGACGTGCATCCTCGACTCTTTCACGGGAGTTCTGCTCAACAGTTGTGCGGATGCGGGCAATGGCGCAGAGACAACCGCGTCGCTGGCGTCGGGGCAGGCTGTGGCGTGCGTCACTGCCGTCTTCGCCGGTTTCAGCGCAGCTCTGCGCATGAGCGGCCTCGTGGGTGCTTCTTCACGCTATGCAGAGTGCACTTCTAATGTGAATCATAACAATGAAGGGGCGAGGAGTGCGAGCAAAGAGCAGCGGCAGCAACAGCCAGCTGGCGTAGGTTTATTGGTGCTGCTACACAGCAGCGTGCAGGTGTTGACCAGTGCCTTGCAGCGACTGTGTGTCGGAGGCCATGTCTCGGCGCTTCTCGCATGCGTGTCGCACCTCACTCAAACCGTGCGTCCACATGCCTTCTCTCACAACGAAGCAAAACCCACGTCGCAGAGGGAAATTGCGGTGTGTACGCCACGTGTGTTGTGGCAGCTGCTCCTGCAGCCGCTGTTCGACTTTGTTTGGTGTGTCCTGCAGGACTACGGTCTGACAGCGGATGTTACCGGAGACGTGCTTCTTTACTGCAGCCCCGCTCTACGTGCCGTGTCGACGTCAGGGAGGTTGTGGTGCGGTGGCAGCGTCAAGCCCAACAGCACGGACAAATCGACGAGACCGTTGGCCATCGCTGCTGCTGCTGGTGCTGCCCCTCCACACGCACCGCAGCCTTCTCCTGCATCTGCGGAGCAACGAGAGGAAGTGATCGACGTGCCGTCAGCTCCCGCCGTCGCAGCACCGACCGCCTCGTCGCCCTCGTTGGCCACCATCGCCACTTACAGCAGCGCGGAGCTGTACGAACTGGTCAGCCGCGTATTCCTGCTGCACGGCGCCGCTGCCGCCTTAAAGCTTGTGCAGGAGCTTCAGCAGCACGATGGCGCACAGAAGGGCGTGGCGGAGATGGCGCAAACCTACGAGGCGATGCAGCGCCGCCTGGCGCTTTTGGTGTCCTGAAGCCGGATCCTTCACAAAAAGCTGCAGCTGACGTTGTGCTTTCTTTTTATTTACTTATTGCCTTTCTAGATGCACCCCTTGCTTCCAAATCAAGAAACGGTTAAAAAACAACATATGCTTTTATTGCTGCATTGCAAGTTTTCTGAAAAATAAATGATGTCCTCGAATTTCTTTTTGCGGAATCAATGTAAACTCAAAAAAAGTATGATTAGCGTTTACGAGCAACGACACAACCGCAGTCAGAGTACAATTTTTCGTGCATTGTACCCCCTCATCAACTTTTTTCTTCTTGTTTTTCTTCCCCTGCTTTCAATTTAATACACTGTAAAGAAAAAAAGAGAAACGGATCAAGCGCGCGGTAAGTCAAGATATCTGCGATACGCTTGCGCACTTCTTTTTCGCCTCGAACACACGAGGGAAAGGGCTGAGTGCATTACGTTGGTTGTATTTCCTCGTTTTTTTTTTCTGGTTCGTTGATTAAACGTCTTCTTTCTCACTCTTCTGCTTATACCACTATTATTTTTTTTCTTACAACCCCCTTTTTTTATGTACATCATATTTGTTTCAACCCAGTGCTAATTCTCCTTTTTTTTTTCTATTTACAAATTTATTTTGCTGCGATAATCAATGGAACCACAACACAGTCCGTCGAACGAGTCCCGCGGCGTCGAGGCGGCACCGTTCGCGTACGGCAGGCGGCAGTCCGTCTTTGGCACCGGCGAGAACCTCGCGGAGGCAATGCGCGCGGCCCGGTCAGCGCGCAGGTTCTCCTCCCCGGCCAAGGAGCGGCACCGCATTCACGACCGCCGCGGCAGCCGGCTGGACGGGCACGCGCTGGACATGACCGCCGCCGTGCACCAGCGTGCCCGCCTCAGTACGCTGCTGGCGGACGATCTGCTGCAGTTTGGCAGCACCGGCCGTCCCACGTCTGCCTCGATGACGCCGTCGCCGACGTCGCAGCAGTCGTTAAGTCGGATGCCGCCCACTCTACGGCCGGTGGCGGTGGAGCCCGTGTCGGCGTGCCTGCGCGGGCTGCGCTACACAAGGTCGGCGCGTGCGTGGGAAACGCTGGCGGCTGGCTGCGTCGCGGAGGCGAAGGCGCTGAGTGAGCAGGACAACGACGTGGTGGCCTGGGCTGCGTGTTTTATTCTCAGCGGCGATGCCCACCAGGGGCTGATGCTGCTCGAGTCGTACGTGGTGGCGACGTGTGTCGTGGTGCACGAGGTTCACACTGGTCTCCTGGGACGCCTCCCCAAGGGCATTAATCCTTTCGCAAAGAAGAAGGCCGACCGCGCCGGCCGTCCGGTGCGCGATGACGCTGCCAACAAGTTTGTGCAGCGGAAGTGTCTCGAGCGGCACAATCAGGTCCTCATGGCGTGGATGCGGCACCGCGCCAAGCTTGCCGAGCACCTCCCGGCAGCGCTGTCGAGCTACGACGTGAACGTGCAGCGCACGGCGGAGGCGGAGGTGCGGCAAGTCGTCCTGCAGGCCATGCAGCTGCTCGATGCGGTGGAGGTACATCGCTGGTACATCGCTGCGCTCATGTTGTACGCGCCGGCAGACACGTCGAGCGTTGCTGCCGCGGCCGGCACCACGACAAACAGCAGCTTCGCCGCCGCAGCGGACGGCGACGATAGGGCGAAAGCCACGAAGGGCACGCGGAAAGGAAAGAAGGCGCGATCTGCCGACGCGAGAGGTGCCGGTCTTCGCCGTGTCGTCGATGTGGACGGTGGCAACGACACGGACTCTATTTTCTCGCAGAGCCGCAGCGTCCACAGCACCACGAGCTCCACCACCACCGCAGGCGGGGAGAAGGCGAAGACGCACACGTCGGCCAGCAACGGCTACCGGGCACCGCAGAATTTGTGGTTCCGCTACTTCTTTGCGCTGTGCGACATCGCCAGCCCGGATGGCGCCGCGGCCGAAGAGCGGGACGACGGCCCGGTGACACCGCTGGACGCGGGCGCCAGCTGCGGTGGTGGTGGTGGTGCGTCGCCGCAGTTTGACGACAACGTCGATGCGGTGCTGACGTCGTTTGAGGCGCGGACGCAGACCGTCAGCGACGACGTGCCGAACTCCGCCTCGTCCCGGCAGTCCGTGCCCTCGTGCAAAGGACCGGCGATAGCTCCCGAGGCCCTGAACGGACCCCCGCGGCTGCTGCCTTCTGTGACATCCGTAGCTGGCGGAGAGGAGGCGAAGGCGCCGAGTCGCAAAGGCTCCTTCGCCTTTCAGCCGTCCGGAAAGCTGAAGCGCACGCTGTCGTGGTTTCGCGATCGCGGCCGCGGCTCGTCCTCTTCGCAGGCCCATCGATCCTCCTGCCCGTCACTGGCGGACGGTCCTCCTCTGCTGAGTGCGCCGACGTGGCACCTGCCGGCCACCGTTTCGCTCGACCAGGAGCAGACGTGTGCGGTGCTGCTCTCGCACCGTGAGGAGTGGGACGTGTACTTCATTACAGCACTGACGGCCTACTACACCCACCACTACCGCACCTGCATGATGGCAGCCTCACGTTTTCTGCACTGGGCCGAGGCAAACGGCGGTCTTGCGAACAACGACGACACGTCGCACAACACGTTCGATCGCAGCATGCAGAAGACAATGAAGAGTTTCTCCACCAAAAATATGGCAGGTGGCACCTCGGCGCCGTCACCGGGCAACGGTGCGACGCAGGTGCCGGGTTTGCGGACGTATCAATGCCGCTTCGCACTTGTCCTGCGTGCCTGCGCGGCGCTGCAGGTCGGCGAGCGTCTGCAGGCTGGCAAGGATGTACTGACCCTCCTCGAAGAAAAGGAAGACTCGCTCATCTACCACGTGGGCTGCGCACTCGGCCTCTACGGGCTGCCGCTGCCGCAAGCCAAAGACACGCTGCTCGCCGCCACGCCGCGCTTCACCTACGGTGCCGCCAAAACCGTTGCGACAACGGGCCCCAACGCGCCCGCCGCCACCGCCTTCTCTGCTGCGGTGCAGGGCTACCTGTACCTCCTCGCGGAGTCGGTGCACGCCGCCACGCTGCTGCAGCTGGGCCTCGTGCCGCAAACCATGACCGTCGCCAAGACAGCGCTGCAGCAGGCGGAGCGGAGCGGGCTGACGGAGGACGACACGCTGCCCCTCCGCGCCTTGCGCGATCTTCTCGTCATTGCGGCGACTGCCGTGGAGGACGCACGCGCCATCCTCGATGTCCCGCTGTCGCCGCACCGGCTGGTCTACATCGCTGTGAGCCCGGCCTTCTTTGGCGGGCTGTGCGCCAGTGGCATTCGCGTGAAGGCGCAGTCGGCGACGTACCGGCTGCTCTACCCGCTCAACCTGCCCCTCTACGCGTCCACGCGGCAAATGATTCCCTTTCACATGAACCGTGCCACCTACCTCTACCATTCCGGGCAGGTCAGCAGCGCGTGGGACGACGCGTGCTGCGCCGTGGCGGCGGTGGACGAGGTGGTCGGCTCCGTCGAGTTCGCCTTCTCCGAGTGCTTCCCGCTGCGCGTCTACCACTTCGCCGTGCATGTCGGGCTGGCGCTGCTAGAGTCCCTGCTCGCTGCGGACCTTGAGGCGGCGAAGGCGTGTTTAGCCGACCCGGACGATCAGCGCGCGATGGACGAGAAGGACGCGAAGCTGCAGGAGGATGAGCTGCTCAGCAAGGAAATCGTGCACATTTGCCAGGACATCGTGCAGCGCATGCAGTACTTCTACCCACACTCGCGTATCACGGAGCTGTGCCGGGCGCAGATGGCAATCGTGTGCGGCGGCAAAGACTACCTGGCCCAGGCCGTGGCCCTGTCGCGGCGCTACCCGGACAGCCCGCAGACGCAGAACGTGCTAACGCTGGCGCTCTACTTTGACCACCACATCCCCGAAGCTGTGGACAACGCGCGTAAGAACCTGCAGGCCTTCCCGCACTCGAGCGAGGTCATCCGCATTCACCACATGCTGCAGGAAAAACACGTCACCTACAACTTCAACTACCGCAAGCTGCTCCCGACGCCGTACAAGCCGGGCTCGCACGACCGCGTCTTCACAAAGCGGATGATCATTGTGCTCATTCTCCTCGCCGCCAATCTGATCATTCTGTGCATCACCGCCTACGTGAACGTCCCGTCCGTGCGGAACATGCCGAGTGGCCTGCGCTACATCGCCGTCCGCATGCAGCTCCCCACCGTCGCCCCGCTCTTCTTCGCAGCCATCTTCGTCATCCACGCGATTGTGTCGGCCGTCACGCAGAAGAATCTGATCTCGACGCTGCTGACGGACCTCTTCTTCGTCAACACCCCGCTGAACCGCGCGCTCTTCTGTCTTCGGTGCATCCCGCTGGTGAATCTGGTCAACGCCGTGCTCGTTAGCTCCCTCGGCAACAACTTCCTCTTCGAGAGCGGCTCGGCCACCTTCGTGCTGTACTTCTTCCTTGGCATTCTCTTTGTACCCTTCACGACGCGCATCTGGTTTCTGCCGTCAATTGACGAGCCGGATGTCGGCTTCATGTCGTGGCTTGCCATTCTCAGCGTTGACACTGTTATTTGCATCTTCGTCGTGGTACCGCACATCATCGCCGCGTTTTTGGAGCCGTACATGCTCGTTCTCTTTTACTTTTTCGCGCCGACGGAGCGTCCCGGGAATGAAAAAGGCTTCACGCCACCCAGCAGCAGCATCCGTCGCCGCCTGCTGCAGCACGCGCATGACAGCAAGTCGATGCCGCAACGCTTCACCTCCGGCAGCGGCTCGCGCTTTTTGCACATTGTCATCCTGAAGTGGCTCTACGTCTGGTCGCACTGCACGATGGAGACGCGCTTCCTCGCGGAGGCGCAGCTGGAGGCGGAGTGCTACCGTGTCTTTCCTCTCTTTGAGGGCGAGACGGCGGAGGTGCTCTACGCCGAGGTCCCGCAGGCCCCGCTGTGCGCTGCCATCACCAGCGTGGAGGAGGCGGTGGACGCCAGCGCTTTGCCGGGTCTGTACCCCGGTGAAGATGGCAGGCGTCACGACGAGGCCGCCGCGCGTGTGCCGTCGCCGTCGCTTGACAAGCCGGACGCAGGAAGTGTCGACGATGCACAGCCGCCACATCCGCCGCACCCGCCGCTGCCTGCCGGTCCCATCGCGTCGACTGGCTCTCTCGCGTCTTCCCGCTCGTCTTCGCCGTCCTCCTCGTCCTCCTCGTCCTCCTCTGACGCCTACTACACCCACTCGTCTGCCTCCTCGTCTGGGAGTGGGAGCAGCGGCAGCGGCAGCGGGTACGGCGACAGCCAGGGCTCCGACAGCCGTCGCCGCAGTCGTCTCAGCAGCAGCAGCAGCAGCGGTGATGATGAGGAGGGCAGTGCCTTCGACGGTACGCTGCTGACGGGCGTGCGAACGGTGGATGCGATGCGGCAGCTGCTCGACCGCACGACACGCGAGCGACCTGCTCGGATGCGGCACACGGCCTCGTTTGTGCGACCGAACATGCTGCAGTCTCTCGGTGCCGTCTTCGGTGGCAGCGAGAACAAAGACGAGTCGGACGACGGTGGCGACGACGATGTCGATGGGGCCGCTGACGGCCGCGGGCGTGCGACGGACCGGTCGGCGTCGCGGAGTCACCTCAGTGACACACTGGGTCACCACCACAACAGCAGCACCCACCGTCCTCATCCGGATGGCCCGTTGGACGTGGGGGAGCGCCACCGTGGCAGCACCTTCGCCGCGACAAACCAGTTTTCTGACGAGCTGTTCGGCCCGAGCGTTGTGCTGACGCGAGAGGGGGGCAACCTGCACGAGCTGAACAGTGACAGCAGCAGTAGTAGCGACGAGGACGCCGGTCACGTGTCGGCGGCGCACTCGTACCACGCCGTGGAGGAAGGTGGCGATCCGTACTCGCAGCAGCATCACGGTGTTCGTGGGGCGACGCAGACGTACCCCTCGCCGCACCATCGACCTGACTCCGACTACGCCTATCCGGACGACTACGCGGCGCAGAACGGTTTTGGCTGGTACGCCTTGGACGCTGTCAGCGGGGAAACGCATCCCCGGCCTGGGAGTGGTGCCGTAGGCAACAGTCCTCGTCGCCCGGGCAATGTTGGTGCTGCTAGAGGGGGTGGGAGGCCGGCCAGTGCAAACACTACCAACGCTGCCGCTACAGGTCCGAGCTCGAATGAAGAGTTCATGGAGGATGTCGACGCCTTTGATATATTGATGTAACGAGGCGAGGAGGCAAAGGAGACGTTGAAGCTCAAAGCCAAAAAGATGCTTGCAGAGGATAGGCAAGCATTAACTGATGATGTGTTTTCTGAATGGTAATCACACTTGTCAGTTATCTTCCCTGATCATTTATTTATCCATGTGTACATTTTTTTTTTTTATTGGCTCTCGACTTTGTGCCGCATCTGCAAGGTTTTTGTTTTCTTTTCGGGAAAAAAAACGCCGGGTGGCCACCTCAACAGTTTTTTTTTTCGTTAAAAAGGTGATTTAGCCTCTTTTTCTTTGATATTTCTTGAGAGATATCGTTGTAGAACTTAACATCTTCTTTAAACACCAACTAGACCACTGCAACAAAAAGGTTTTCCTTTTCGTCTGGTGGTGTCTTTTTACTGTTTTTTTACCTTTTTTTTGGAACCTTGTCAATTACTCTCCTTTCTTTTTATTCCGACTTACGCGCTTCTCTTTTTTTTTTTTGGCGCTTTTTCCTCTTTGTTTGACTTCTTGTCTGGCGTTCATTAAAGTTTAGGTTTGCAGTCATTCCCCTTTTTTTCTTCTCACAAAAAAAAAAAACCCTTTTTTTGCGCTAATCGCATGGTTGTTTCAGCCGAAGGAAGTGCTACAGTAGTAAAAAAAAAAAAAATAAACAGATCAAGTGACAGAGATTATAAAATTTCTTTTTGAGTGAAACTGTAGTACCTTTGCATACTTGAAAATTGATTCAGCGTCTTTCCTAAGCGCTGCACCGCGCATGTCAAAATCTTTGTGGTGTTTTCAATTGCATACCTAGGGAACTCTTTTCCCGTTGGACACAGTGGTTCCAAGAGCAAAAAAATTTTTTTTTTGCTTAGAAAAAAACTCTCTTTCTGCTTTCCTCCTTCCTTCTTTGTTGATTTTTTATTTTTCAATGACTTGTTAAGGTAAACCAAAACGCATTAGCTTCTTCTCTCTTTTTCAGAAATCAACGGTGGCTCTTTTGTTTCTCAAATCCCCCAAAACAACAAAAAAGCCCTTAAAATTAAAGAGAGAATTCAGAGATGTCGTCGTACTACCCCGGTTCCTCTCCGAGTGCTGCGGCTTCGCCAGCCGCTACAACTTCCGCGGCCGCTGCTGCTGCCGGGGCCTCCCGCGTCCCTCGCCCGTCGCTGACGGTGGTCGGCAGCAGCGTCAGTGACAATCGCCGCCGGATGGAGATTCCGTGGCGGCAGATCAGCGAGCAGACGCTGGACAGTATCTGCCGCGCGCTGCTCGACCGCGACACCGACGCCCCCATTCGTGCCATTGACCTGACGGACAACCAGCTCGGCCCCACCGCGACGCAGAAGATCACCGTCTGCCTCGAGTCCTCGCCCGTCACGGAGGTGTTTATCCGCTTCAACGACATTGGCAAGGACGGCTGCGATGGGCTGGCGGCCGTGGCGAACCTTTCGCACACGCTGCAGGTGCTCGACATCCGCGGCAACCACCTCAGCGCCAGCGACGTGCGCCGCCTGCTGAAGTCTGTGGCGGTGTCGACGGTGCTGACGCGACTCGGGCTCGGGTCGAACAAGCTGGGCCCCGAGGGTGCCGCGCTGATCGCGAAAGCTCTCGAGCGGAACACCTACCTCACCTCGCTGGACCTGTCCGTCAACGAACTGGGGCAGGGTGGGGCGCAGTGCTTGGCGGAGCTGCTCCGCACGCCGGCGACGACGCTGCAGGTGCTGCAGCTGCACGGCAACTACTTTGGCGCGGCCGGTGTGTCCGCCATCTGCGACGCGGTGAAGGGCAACAAGGAGCTGCGGCGGCTGACGCTGGGCAACAACCATGCCACCGACGAGGCCGCCAGCGCGATTGCGGCGATGCTGGAGGGCAACTACACGCTGGAGGAGCTGGACCTGCGGCTGAACTCCCTCACCGCTGCCGGAGTGAAGACGATTGCGCAGCTCGGGCTGGCCAAGAACACGTCGCTGCGCTCGCTGACCTTGTCGGGCAATCAGGTAGGACCGGTCGGCGCGAATGAGCTGACCCACGTGCTGAGTGCGCACCAGCGCAGCGTCATCGAGCAGCTCGACCTCAGCTCGTGCGGCCTCATGTCCACTGGCGGAGTGCGCATTGCCAGCCTGCTCAGCACCTCCATCTCGTTGAAGGACATCAACCTCAGCGACAACAACCTGGACGACGAGGCCGCCGTGTGCCTCGCGCAAAACATCGCTGACGGTTTCGCCATTTCGCTCGTCGACGTGTCGTGCAACGACATTGGCGAGGAAGGCGCCTCGCAGCTGATCGACGCGGCGCTGCGAAACGCGCAGCTGTCGGCGCTCGTCATGCACGGCAACAACATCTCCCGCGTGGCGCAGAAGAAGATGGACAACTTGCTGGAGGAGCGGCTGTCGAAGAACCGCGTGCTGAACCGGCATAACGCGCTGTATCAGCAGCAGAAGCTGACTCAGCAGCAGCAGGCTGCTCGCTCCAACACGACTGCCGCCGCCATGTCCACTGTGTAGAGGCAATTTTTATTCTAGTTTGGAACGATGTACAATACTCCGATGTTCACTTTCAAGAGTGTCACACAAATGCATTTATGTGCTTTTTCTCCTATTTCTAAATCTTTGAAGTGACAAAACTTTTCTCATTTCAAAGCATTCTTCTCCTCACTTTAAAGAGATGAAAGGGATTTGAAAATGAAGGATATCCGTGTGCATCATAACGGGCCGATCAGCAGAGCGTTTTTGTGCAGCCTTCCTGTGCGCAAAGCGATGCAGTGAAGGCGCAATTGCCGATCTCAGGACTGACCACTGTTTCATTGGAGCGTCTCAATTTGCGTTAAACACGCCTTTTTTTTTCCACCCTTTCTTTTGCATTACTCTGCACTTTTTGTTTCTTCAGTGTGAGCAGCGCTACACCTAGTTGCACAATTGTGCAGAGATCCGTCTGCGTTTTCTCGTGAGAGTGTTTGCTCCCCACGCTGACGTGTGCAACTTTTTTTCTGTTCTGCTATTGTAGTTGCATGGATTTTGACAAGCAAGGTGTGCTCCAACGTGCTGTAGAGCGGACCATCACACACCACAACAGCACCCCACCTCCCTTTACTCCTGTCGAACTCTTCAGAGGTGGACACAACAACATCGAAGCTCCGTCGGCCTCTCTCCAGCAACCATATAGCCAACTGCCACACGACAGTACGTTCCACAAGATAACTTCAACAGACGAAGAAGCGGCGGCCAACATGTACCCATCGCAGCGCCCCCGAAGCAGCGATCACCACGCCAATGGAAAGCACAGTAATCACCCCAATCACAGCGGCCATCACCACCACCGCAGCACCGACGGTAATGATAGCAGTCGTCGTCGTCACTCCAGATCACCCACGCGTGATCGTGAACGGACACACTCAAGGCCGCACCACCGCACCTCTTCACCGTCGCGCGAACACACGCAGGAGAAGAGCCGGCGGCGCGACCGTGATGCTGACGACGCTTCTGCGCAGGCGGAGCACCATCACCACCACGCCAACGCCTCGCGTCGACCACGCCACGAGCACAACACCGCCACGTCGTCGTCGTCGTCTGCCAGTGCCACCTCCGCCTTCTCGCAAGTGGAGGCGCTGCTGCCCGCCACCTCCGCCGCCACCTGCGTGCTGGCCCTCGACGCCAAGCTGATCGAGCTGCTCTACGCCCTCTCCCCCACCGCGGCGGACCGGGAGGCGAAGTTGCGCGTCATCGAGGACGTCCGCACGACGCTGCGCCGCACCGGGCTCGACATTCAAATCTACGGCAGCCTGTGCACCGGGCTCGTCATCCCGGCCAGCGATGTGGACTGCGTCATGATGCGCAGCAGCGACAGCGCCGTGGCGGCGGCCGTGTCGTCGGGGCTGTCGAGTGCGCTGCTCAACATCGACTCTGCCGCCACGACGGGGCTGTCGCAGCGGGTGGCCCGCACGGCGCTCTCCACGGGCATCCGCGTCGCAGCCGAGCGCATGCGTCGCCACGGCGGCTTCACCCACGTGACGTGCATCGCCCACGCGAAGGTGCCCATCGTGAAGTGCCGCCACCGCACCGAAAACGTCAAGGTCGACCTCTCTTTTGAGAAGGACGGCTGCGTGTCGTCCAACTACCTCTGCGAGCGCTTCTGCGAGGCCGGCAACGAGCTGGCGCGGCCGCTGATTGTGCTCATCAAGGCGCTGGTCAATCACTGCGGCCTGGACGACCCCAGCATTGGCGGGCTTGGGTCATTTCCGATTTCGCTGCTGGTGCTGTGGTTTCTGAAGGACTGCGTGCGGACCCGCTTCACGCAGCCGCTGCAGCACAGCCTCGCCGTCCTGCTCGTTGGCTTCCTCAAGTACTACGGCAACGAGTTCGACTTCCGCCGCAACGGGATCGACTATGTGCAGGGCAAGACGTTTACCAAAGCGCCTGCGAACGACCTCTTCATCATGAACCCGATCCGGCCCGGCACGAACTGCGCGCGTGCAGCGACGCTCTACGCCACCCGCGTCGTCCCGCAGTTTCAAAAAGCCGCCGACGCGCTGAGTCCGCTGCTGGAGGCGGACGCCTCGACGACGGTGCTGGAGCAGCGGCTGCTGCAGTTCTTCGGCCGCGCGCTGCCCGACGCGCGGGAGTGGCGCGATGTTGCGCGGGCCGCAGCACGTGGCTCTCATCTCTCGCAAAACATGTGGGATCAGGCAACGAACCTGTACATGGGCGGCGTCCTTTGAGAGAGGCTGCGAAGAATTTGATAAGAGTGTGTTCAGTGTTCTGCGCTGTCCGGCGTGACGGAGCCGTTTTTGCCACTCGCGTTTTTCTTCCTTCTTTTCTTTATGTAGAAGTGACCGAGGTGTTTGCTCCCTCTGTCGTTTGGTTTTCTCAATTCCGTTTAATCCCGCATGCGATTAAGTTTCGAACATTAAAAAAAAAAAAACCATGTTTTCTGGTTAATTGTTAATAATTCTTGTACACTCGTCAACTAAAATAGACAACAGCGATAAATTATGTGTATATTGGCACCTGATTTTACAGTTTGGAACGGGAGTGTAGAACGTGTGCGAGGCACGTATTGCCAGCGACGCCATTTGCATTCGAGTTCAAGTAGGTGCTGCTGCCGTGATGCAATTCGATTTTTGAGCGCTGGTATGAAGTGAGGTGACTGCACGAGCACTGGTAAGCGTGCATGGAGAAGACTTTGAAAAAAAAAAAGGAAACGTAAGGTATATATGGATTGAACGACCGGCGAAGACTTTGAATGTATCATTTTTTCGCTTTAACAAACAAAAATTACTACTTTTTCTTCACGTTGTCTTTTGGTGGAAGAGGGAGAGAGAGAGAATTGTTGAAGAGACAGGTACAGTGGCTTGCTAAGAAAATCGAAGGCAACAAGCACGCCTTCTCTTTTTTTTTTTTAGTATTGCAACGCTGTGCACGCACATACAAACATACACACCCTTACTATGTTTGGCGAGCTTATTTGCGGACCGCCTGGTAGCGGCAAGACCACCTACTGCGAAGGCAAGCGACAGTTTCTGAGCGTGTACGACCCCACGCGGCCCGTTGTGGTTTTGAACCTCGACCCCGCCAACGAGGACGTCTTTCCCTACCCGTGCGACGTCGACATCCGCGAACTTGTTGACCATGCCACCGTGATGCGGGACGAGCAGCTGGGCCCCAACGGCACCTACCTCTTCTGCGCCGCCGTCATGCAGGCCAACGTGGATTGGCTGATCCGCAACGTCGAGGCAGCGGTGGAGCGGCGGGTGCAGGAGATTCTGGCAACGGAGATGAACACGACGACCCGCAGCAGTGCCGCCGCCCCTGCCTCCTCCTCCTCCCCATCCGGTCACGTCGCGCTGTCCTCGGGTGTCGGCGGTGGAGCGCGGTCGCTGCGAGCGCCGTACTTGCTCGTCGACTGCCCCGGTCAGGTGGAGTTCTACATCGACGCGGCGGTCATGCCGGCCCTCACCCGTGCGCTGGAGAAGCAGCTGCAGTGCAGTCTGTGCACGGTGCACCTCGTCGACGCCGGCATCGCCACGCGCGACTTGCCGACCTACGTCTCGTCGTGCGTGCTGTCGCTGACGACGATGATCGATCACGAGCTGCCGCACGTCAACGTGCTGAGTAAGTGGGACACGCTCTCCGCCGACGTGCTGGCGGACACGGGCGACGACGGCGCGAGTTTTCTCAACGCGGCGACGCTGCTGTCGGACAACTTCGATCATTTGTGGAAGCGGCAGCTGCAGCGCCGTCGCGACGAACATCGGATGGCGCTGCACTTCGTGACGAGTGCGTACCCGGTGCCGCGACTTACGCCGCAGGAGCGCGAGGAGGACGCGCAGTTGAGGGCGATGAACCTCGAGAAGGACGGGGGTCGTATCTACCGCTACACGCGTCTGTTGATGGACGTGGTGGCGGGGTATGGGATGGTCGGCTTTGTTCCGCTGGATGTGCAAAACCAGGAAATGATGCTGCGCCTGACGCAAGAGGTGGACAACGCCATGGGCAATCTTTTCTGAGACTTGCGATCAAGACAAGAAAAGGCAACTTGCTGGTTTTGGTGGCCTTTTTTTTTTCTCCGTGGGCCTCTTGTTGACTTTTCTCCGCCTCCTAACGTGTATGCTCTGATCGCAATTTTTTTTCTTTGAGGGCTTTGACACAAGGAATTTCTGCTCTGCACGACGAACAACGCTAATTAACGTTACTAATACTAGAAAAGAGTAGTGCATTGTTCTTTTGCTTAAGAAATCAATAAAAAAAACCAATATTCTATGAGCTAAGCCCGAACAATATCTGTTTTGCTTGTCTTTAAGGGGTAGCACAGCTGATGATGGCACCGAAAAGTGCTTCTCAAGCGAAGCAAGAATGCTCTCTCTGCGCCAAAGACAACTTTTCCCCCCTATTTTTGGCACTGAATTCTTTTCTCTCTTATCACGAACAACTTGTGTCTCCATTTCGCATTCTTCGCACACTAAGCGCTCTCAGTACGGTATACGTAATCTGTTTGTTTCTTTACTTTTTCGATTAACTTTTTGCCATTTTTCCGACTTGCGAATAATTAAAATTCTTTGTTTAACTTCACTTTAAAACCTTAATAAAGGAATCGCAAGTGAGAACGAAGTCAAACAAATTCATCATTTTTTTTTTGTATCAGGAGCGCCTAAAACAACTGATAAAGATCAAGTTCGCTGATTTACGGACGCAGCAGCACCATGGACGCACTTTTCGAGGTACTGCGGAGCTCCACGGACAACAACGCCCGCAAGGCGGCCACGGCGCAGCTGCGACAGCTGCAGACGGAGCAGCCGGACGCATTCCTGCAGCACACCTACAACGGCATCGCCTCCCCGCAGCTCAGCCCGGAGCTGCGCTTCTTCTTATGCACCCTCGTCCTCGCCTTTCTGGAGGAGTCGTGGCACAACGGAGTCGCCAAGGCGTCGCAGGAGCGCTTCATCGCCCTCTACGTCGACCTCGCCCTCTCGCAGCAGCTGCCCTCCGTTCTGCTGGCGCGCAAGGTGGGCTTCATCGTGGCTGTTATGGCACGCCGCGGGTCACGCAAGGCGCAGCTGGGCGGGCTGCCACCCCTCATCCAACACGTTGTCGCGCGCTACGTCGCCGAGCTGGCGGCCGCCACCCACGCGCAGGCCTACGATCGCGTCTGCTGCGTGCTTCTCTACGTGCACCTTCTTCTGAAGGAAATGCAGGGCAGCCGCATTGGACACGTCTTTGAGGACGTGGCGCAGGCAATGGTGGCGCCGCTTTCGGGTGTCTTTGCGCTGTTCGCGACCAGCAGCGACGCCGCCATGCTGACACACTACGAGGTCTGTTTGTATCTGCTGAAGTGCAGCCTGCGCACCTTCGGTCGTGCCGTGTTCGACGCCGCGTTCTGCCGCTTTCTGCTGCAGCTGACGTGGCGACTCGCGGCAGGGCTGGGCAACACCACCGCGGACCCTGCCATGGCTGAGAAGCGGCTGCGGCTGCTCGAGTACGCGCTGAAGATCACGGAGGCCACCGTGGTCTACTTCCCGGGCAGGCTGACGGAGCTCGGCGTCAACTTCTTCGTGGCGTCGGCGGAAATTGCGGGCGGCGCGGTGAGCAGCAGCGGTGCGGCCGCGTCAGCTGCGGCGTCCTCGTCGTCCTCGCAGCCGCTCTTCTCGCTGCTGGCGGCGGTGGTCTGCAGCCCGGTGGACGACGTAGTCTCCGAGAAGGCAGTGTGCCGCGCGTTGCGCCTCCTCACCTCGCTGCTGAGCGCCGAGGACGGCGACGCCTTCATCGCGCACTGCCTCCACGGCTTCACGGCGTCGACCGCCTTTCCCGCCTTTCTCCAGCACCTCGTCTCCGCCTACCTCGCCGATGTGTCCACGGCGGCGGCGCTGGCGGAGTGGGCGCAGCAGCCGGAGCGGGCCGCGGCGGAGCTGGACGTGGACATGGACGACGAGGCGTCGATGATGAGCTGCGCGGAGCAGCTCTTTCTCGCATTGACCGGCTCGACGAACTGCGCGGGTGCCGCCCTGGCTGTGTCGTGGGCGGTGGTGAATCAACTCCTGCAGGACGGCGAGGTGGGCCCCGTCACGGCGGCGCTGCACGCAATTGGGATTGGCTACTACACCATGGCCTCGGAGGACAACGCCTCGTACCTCAGCTTCTTGAAGGACAAGCTGCTGCCGCTGCTGCAGCCGCACGCGCTGGAGCAGACCTCGCCCTTCATCGCCCGTCGCGTGGTGTGGCTGGTGGGGATGTGGTGCGAGTCGGTGACACACACACAGGACCGGTACGCCGTCATGGCGGCGCTGGAGTCGGTGCTGCAGCACGCGGTGCAGACCCGCAATGTGGTGCTGGTGCTGGTGGCCCTCAAGTCCACGGAGAACTTCATCTCGGACAATCACTTCTGTCTCGCGGACATGCCGCCCACGCTGGTGATGACGGTTCTGCAGACGGTGGAGATGCTGCTGACCGCCGTGCACAGCCCTACCACCATCAAGGGGCTCGCCGGGCTTGTACACGTGTTGATTGAGAAGGGCGCGGTGCAGGCACATGGGGAGCTGCTCGTGCAGCTCTTTGTGCCGCCGACGCAGAAGATTATCGCCAGCTACGAGGCGCAGGCGGCGAAGGCGAGAGCGATGAGCGGTGGGGCCGTGCCTGGCGGGGCGGCGATGGAGGAGGGCGAGGAAGACGAAGAAGAGGATGGCTCGCTGAGTTCATTAGGGATGCTGCTTGACTGCCTCGGCAGCAGCGTGCGGCACTGCAGCGACGATGCCGTCATCTGGTCGCTCTTTTCCTCCGTCATTCAGCCCTGCACCTCGCCCAGCTGCGCAGCCACGCCGTGGGCGGAGGACAACGCGTGGGAACTTTTTCTGGTGATGGCGCAGTCCTCCCACTCCTTTGCGGCGCAGGCGCAGGCGCAGGCGTTGTCGGTGGCCATGCAGCACACCCACCGCGACTTTAGCATGCTGCCCCTTGTGTTCCGCGTCGTCTACACCCTCCTGCTGCTTCGTCAGGACGCCGTGGAAAGCGTTGTGACGGCTGCCGACGTCGAGACGTGGGTGACCGTCCTGCGCGAGAGCCCCTCCGCGGAGCTGTGTGGCGGCGTCACGGCGGTGCTGATGGCTGTGGCCCGCATGAGCAGTGGACCGCTGCGCACCACCCTCAGCCGTCACGCCCTCCACGCGCTGCTGACGTCGTCGGATGTGCAGGGGGAGCAGCACACCGTCCCGCTGGCTGTTGCCGTAGCTCTGGGCGGCGCCTCCGTCAGCTCACCCGAGGCGCAGCAGCAGTGGATGGCGGAGGTGATCGCTGCGTCCACTGCCGCCAACACCACCCCAGCGGCCGCGCAGCCAACTCTTTCAACACTGTTGGAAAACATCGTGCTGCTGCTGGATGTGTCGCCAAGCGTCATGGTGAGCCGCACGCTGGCGCACCTCCTCGACACGCTGTGCCGCAGCGCGCCGTCGTCGTTGGTGGGCGCGGAGGATCGTGCGATGGTGCAGCGCGCGCAGGAGGGGGTGACGGCGCTCACGGCGGGTGACGACCCGAGGGCGACGCACAATCGCAACGTTGACGACGACGCCGACGACGTGGCGGAGGTGCGCTCTCCGCAGGAGATGCTGCTGGAGTGGCTCGGAGACGAGGATGTGCCGGCCACGTCCCCGCATGTGGCACGTCTTATGGCTGCTTTTGCGGCCTTGCTCCTGTGAGCATGTGAAAGTTTTTTTTTTCATTTTTCAGATATTAAGGTGCATGCTCTTTTTTTTTTTTGCCCCTTCGTTTTGCGGCTTGGAGGAATTCACGGATAAAAAACAAAAAAACTGAACAAAATTCACCGATTGCTCGAAGTAACTTTGATACAAATACTGTCAAAGCAAAGAGGTCGTGCAACTCTTGTTGTATTCGTTTTAACGTAGCCGCGTTTTATTATTATTATTATTTTTGATCATGACATGTTTCGCTCACCCGAGACGCAATCTTGAAGCTGCCGATTTACCGTTGCTGTAGCGAGTGCCACCAATTCTGGTGTTTCGGTCTTTTATGCCGCGTCTCTCTTTCGCTCTCTCTCCTTCATCCTCTGAGCAAATTCTCCTCAACCTACTATTTTTTTCTTTGGTCTTGCTTTGCTCTTGGTCCACACGTGCCTCTGTGTTGTGCTTGTCGGTTTTCACGTGCCACCCTTTTCCATTGACCTTTTCACTCACTTCACATCACTTTCCGACCGTCACATCGTCCAGATTCTTCACACGCACCGTCCTACGCTCGACGCCTACCGCCCTTTACGTTCCGTAAAACAACACACACCTTTTTCCCCAGTTACACCCTCGTAATCTCCGCAAAGATGATGCGCCGTGTCCTCGCTCAGCCCGCCGCCCGCC